>CM051362.1:9503996-9553996 GCA_028015245.1 Cardamine occulta | reverse complement strand
CTCTCGGTTTGTTCTTCGCTTATGAAAGGTAAATACTTCACTGCATACTTCTTAGGTATCACAAGCCTGTTTAGTTTCCCAACATCGCTTGGTGTCAATTCTTTTTGAAAAAGCTGCGTCCACGAAAAAGACTTATTCGAATCTTGATCTCCTTCTCTTCGGAGTTGTTTTGATCCAACAATGTTCATACTCGCAGCAATCTGAGATCTGACTCTGAGAAACTCTCTGAATTTGTGTTGGTAAGAACCGTCTCTGATCATGTTCAACACAGCTTCTGTTGTGTGACCTTCTTGAAAGTTCGGTTCATGGACCGTGATGTCAGACCAAGGGAAGTTACGGTGCGAGTTAGCATCAAAGCCTCGGAGTTTGATGGCTGCGCTATCGTAAGCCATGGCGGCTTCAGCAGCGGATTTGAAAGTGCCGAGCCAAATTCTTTTGTGGTATGCGTATAACTGAGCCCCCCAATGACCGTTCTGTTGTTGAACCACTCCCTTGTATTTTGGATTTTGGTTATCTGAAACCGCAACCTTCTTCGTCGCGTTCGCAACCACTAAAACGTTGTCTGGTTCATTAAGACTCATGCGTTTCTTTAGAGGCAAGAAAGAGTCACTACTCGACCCTGAAGTCTGCGATGTTGCGTTGTTGTTGATGATATCCATTGAAAATCAACAGAGAGTTCAAACAGAGAGAAAGAGAGAAACAGATCGTAGAAAACGATTGAAGAAATTAGAGAGTTTAGAATGAGATTTATAATGTTCTTGTTACGTTGCTTGAGTATTTATCAAGTATTGTTTTCCATTTTTTTGTTTGTTGTTTCTATAAATGACCGGGCAGAGAAATTTATGGAAACTATTGAAATTACAAAGTTTCCATTTTTTGTTGGTTCATTAATTACGTGATATATTTTATTGGCAGAAAAAAGCAACTACGTGAGATTAAGCGCAGCTCGCAAATATCAAAAGTAACTTAGGGTTTTATCTTTACCCTAATCTAACTATTAACAAAACTTTTCGCATCTCATGTGTTGAGTATTTTATTTTATTTTATTTTCTTTCAATAACTAAACTGAAAGAAAAAGAAAATTAACAAAAAAAACTCTCGTCATTTTTGTGTAAAAAAAAAAACCTTTAAGCGAGTTTGAGAGAAAAATATAATTAGGGTTTACACATCTGAGATTATTCGTCTGAATTAACTGTTAAACTGGATCTTGATAAGCAACACGAAGAGATTTCGTCCCCTAGCGATTCTTCATTGGATTGAATGAATACGATATTCGATTGTTGAATGCCTTATACGAAAGGAACTGGGAATGACCGATTTGGTTTGTCTCTTTCTCTTTTTTTTTTTTAATCTTCTAGATTTGGATTTGGATTTGGATTTGTTAAATTTATTTATGTTCTCAAGGTAGAATATATTACCTTTGGATTTTCGTAAGGTTTATTGATAATCAATCATCTAGTACTAGTTTAGTGACTCTACACGAATATTCTTTTTTTTCTTAGGTTTTCGTAAAGTTTGTTTGCTAGTATTTTTTTTTTTAATTTAGTTCTCTTTAAGGAATATCATTTTACTAGATGAGTTGGAGCTTTGTAGATTGATGTGTAAACCTTTGAATTTCTCTCCTTCCATAGAGAATAAACAATCGCTTTAACAGAATAATTGTGTTAAGCTTTGAGTTATTGGTCGGAGATCCAATCCACATGATTACATCATCAAAATTTTGGGGGAGATTGAGATGCTCATGAGAGAAAAGGAGAGACCAAACTTCAGAGGCAAACACACAATCAAACCTCAGATGCTCATGAACGTTAATTGGGTCCAACACACAAATCTTGAATTTGTGAGAGCGCTAATCAGAATCTTGGCGCGGGAGTCACCTTTTGCATCTCATAAGAGCCTAAGAGCACTATTAGTGGTAGTTTTTCACCAAAATTCTCAAAAAATATTATGAGTCTCTCAAATAGGCAAGAACTTCATGGATGAATCTCTTATTATAATAATTTTTATTATTTTAATAATTGTTGAGAGACTTGGTGAAAAACTACCAATGTGGTTGCCCTAAAGATGTTTCTTATATATTGATTAGCCGAGACATTTTCAAGCTCAGATTTGCTACTTTTTAAAGAAATTACTCTCCGAAAGCCTGTGGTAATATATCTCCCATTCTAACTATAGTAGCCATTGTAAGAGGTAAGAAGGGAATCATAAGTAATCAATTACTATATATTTTTTTAATGTCTGTAGAAAGTGTTACATAATCTTCAAATAAACAACTCCTTAAATATATAGGAGGATAGAATTAAGTTTGTGAAATGACTTGTCTTGTCTATGAGCCAATTTAGACAACTTATCTGCAATTAGATTGCACTCTCGTTAAATCATCAAAATAGTTAGTGTCAGTGAAACGATCAGCCTAACTGCAAAAATTAACGATAAGATTCTCAATTGTTGTCTTGTTTACGTTTGTGGAGAACTTCATATAGAGCTTTACTTACAGTCTCCTTCCACATTTACTTTACGATAACCTCTACACCAAAATGTTTGTAAGGCGTGTATGAGAGCAATACCTTCTGCCTCTAATGGGTTCAAAGCTTGTTTGAGTTTAGAGCTTCATGAGAGGCAATAGATTTCCTGATCATTACGAATTATCCACCCCCTTCCAATTTGACCATTGTGAATTTGTGATGTTCGAAACTCCCATCATATTAGTATCAAGTTATGACATGTGTTTAGCGGTAAATTTTTGTTTCCTCTGTAAAAATTGTTTAGAGTGGGAGAGGCGACTGTTGAGGTACATAGAATTTAATCACTAATCCTTCTTAATTTCCTGGTTTAGTTTCTTGACAAACTGGGCCTTGCTCTTAAAACATTATAGCCTTGGTGGACTTCTAACAATATCTGATCTAAAAAAAACTTTCGTTTTGGGATTTGTTTGGATCAAGGCCCAATTTCTCGACAAACCCTGAAATTAAATCTGAAATTTATGGACAGTCTTAATAATTTATGGAATAATAAATTAGAAGATAAAGGTTGACATGAAGATAAGGATTGAAAAAAAAATTGGAAGACAAGGGTTGATGTAGTCAACCAAATTACAAGTTAACCAAAACGAAATGATACGTGTTGCATTCCAAACCAATAAAAGAGAGACCTTAAACACAGAATTAGGGTTTCACACATCATCCCCCATCAACTACAAATATGGATTCGCAGATAGTCGATAAGAAATCGAAGGAGCTTGATCCGCAACGTCAGAAGTTGGAGGAGGTCAATGAGAAATGTGAAGGGATGTCTTCACCCAGAGACTCTTCATCGGATGATGTTCGAATGTTCGAAAAAGAATACCAAAGAAGTGAGGGTACGTAATGAAGTCTATGTATATATTTAACTTCTACTGCGACAAATTGTTTACTTAATTGCCACCTTATTTCTTAAGATTTTTGGTGTCTTGTATGAGCGTATCTTTTCTTTCATAACCATACAAAAAATAAATTTAAATATATAATCTTAAGTATATTAGTTCATAAGCCTTTTATAAAAAAAAAACTATATCAGTTGTTTAGGGATACGTATCTGCTTCCGGGATGGGGAATTAAGACATCTGAATGTCATCATCTAATCCGGTAGAAATTGGATCTCGAGACAATGAATAAGGTACATGACCTTTCGTTTTGAACAAAAACAAATGAAAGTTGCTGCTTATGATTGATTTGATTCGTATTTTTTTAAAAAAAATTTATATTTACCTTTAAAAAAAAAAAGGATTAAAACTTGAACTTAACAAAAGTATGAGGTTGTTTGTTACTAGATAGCATGGAAACTAAATGAGTACGCGGAAACTACATGAAAATGTGAAAACGATTTTAAAAAAAAAATAATACTTCAATTTTTTCTGTAGCAACACCAATCCAGCACATCGGTATTAAATATTTTAACCAGAGATAGAAGATCATAACCATCGAATTTATAGATTTAAATCAATATTTTCATTCGCATTCTTAAAATATTATTTTTAATAATGACTGGATATTAATATTTTTCAAATTAATCAAGTTTTTAAAGTTTTTAAAATAAAAAATATCATATATATTCAATGTTTCCAAACTATTTACTTATAAAGTTTCCAAACAAAAAAATATAAGTTTTCATTGCATTTTTGAAATGGAAATGGACATTTCTATTGCATTTTCATAATTGTGATTTTTAGAATTGCGTTTTCAAAAGTTTTTATTGCGTTTTTAAGAGTTTCCGTTTCCGAAACGTTTCTAAAATAGAAAAAGGATCTCAGACGAAGTTTTCATGTTGCACCTTTCTCGGTCCTTAAGAAAAAAAGAAATAGGATTTCACATGTGGTCGATAAGAAATCATTAGGAGCCTGATCCGAAACGTCTTCGTCCAGCAGCGAATCTAATTGTATTTTTGATTTGGATGATGTTTAATTGTTCGACGAAGAATACAACAGAAGTGGTGTAAGTAATTACTTCTCTTTGTTTTCCCTCTTGTGTCTTCGTTTTTAGTGGGTTTCACTCTCTTGATTGTGATTTTGTGAAAAGGATCTGTGAAAAGGATTACGACTTTGACACACGAAACACTCCCGAACCCTTAAATCTCTCTATTTCTTTCTCGCTAGCTTATGTGATGTAGGGTTTCCTTTGTCTCTCGTCTACTCCATAATAATTAGGTCTAGTTTTTCTTCAAATCCATCAATGTCTGCTATCTTTTGCTCCTACATTCTCTCTATTGTGATCTATTAAACATGTTTACTGTTAAATCCTTCAATTTTTGTGTGTGTTTCCTCTTCGACTTTTATGATTTATGTTGTTAAGCATCGTTTCGTCTTGTTCGTCATCGTCGTCTTGTGTTAAACGCTTTTAAATTAGTGATTTTGTGCTTTTCTTGTTTGTTTCATGAGTTTATTTTATTTTGTTTGTTTCAGCATTTCTTTGTTTTTTAAGATGTTGTTACATTACTTCTTCTTTTTCTCTCAAATTTTCATTTTCTTCTTTTTTCTAGGAGCATTTGCGGTTTATACGACCACAAGTTCTCAAAGAAAGACGGATAAGATGAAAATATGAGATAAAAACGATGAAATAATGTAAAAAATTAAAAACGGAAGAAATCCTGAAAGATATAAGCTAAAAAGAGAGAAACTCATGAAACAAAATGAAAATGACACAAAATGACTGAGTTTAGAGCATTGAACAGTAGATGAAGACGATGAAGAAGACGGGAAAACGCTTAAACAGAAGAAATCGTTAAAAAGCAAGAGATAACACACAAAAATCAAAGGATTCAAAAGTAACTATGCATGATAGATAACAATAGAGAGATTGTAGGAGCAAAACAGAGTAGACATTTACGGATTTGATCGAGAAGACTACACTTAGTCGTTATGGAGAAGATGAGAGACAACTGAAACCCTACAACACAGAGGCGAGAGAGAAAGAGAGAGTTTTTAGGGTCCAAGTGTATTTCATGGTTTACTAAAGTCTCCATCTAGACTTGGTCGTGCTGTTGTCTTCGAGAATAGCAACGTTGCTGAGGAAGTGGAAACCGAAGGAGATTTGGTCCAGCAATTATCCAAGATCGCTCTTAAGAAATACAATGATGATGAGCATCATGGTGGGGATACACTTTCTACATCACGCTCGAGGCCAAAGATGCCTCTCATAGCTACCTTTTGAAGCCAATGTTAGCTACCTTTCATGGAATGTATGGGTCTACGATGTCAAACCTAAACATGATTAGATAGGCAAGTTCTGAAATCTTTGTGGAATTCTTCCATTAATTAATATGTTAACAATTCTAAGTAGCCTCCATTAACGTCATTGATTCTTCCTCTATCTTCCTTAAGATGAGTCATCTAATATATCTAGTATCTGTTTAGAATCAGGCATATATGTAAAAGTCATTTTTTGATGTATTTAAGGGTAAAAGTTGTTATGGTATATGTTTAACCAAGAGTAATTAAGTAGTGGTCATTAAGAGTAAGTAAACCATGAGTAGATAGGTAAGAGTGAGTCTTTGTGAGAATCTTTCATCTGTCTACAATTCTAAGTAGTAGACATTTTAGGAGGAAAGAAAGGGAATTAAATGTCACCGGTCATCATCTATCTCTCATATTGGTTTAGTAGTAAGTGTAAAAATTGTTTGTGCAAGTTTTCTACATAACGCAATATTGTTAATATGGTTGCAGATTTGAGACCCTTACGAAATTACAAATTACCTCGAGTAAGGAGAAGTTGTTCCATTAACAATATTTATGACATGTCAAGAAACTTTTCTAACCGTTATTGGGATAAGCTTTCACTGTTGTTGGGATGTTTTTTTTTCTAATATACCTCACTGTTATTGCTATAAGTTATTTACTTGATTGCTAGTTTTTAAAAGATTTTTTTTGTGGCTTGCATCTTTTATAGGTTAAGAGTGTTAGACCATGCCAAAAAAGCAATTTAATTAGTGTTAGCTAATTTTGGTTGTTTTGTAGTTATAAAAAAAAGGTGCGAAGCTATAGACAATGTATTTTAAAGACGCATCGAAGAATGTTTTTTTTTAAGTATGTGAATGCAGGGTAGAAAAAACTAGCAGTCTTTATATATCGTAATTAGATGATTCTTTAAATTTGTTAGATGATTTGAATTTGAATTTGAATTTAAATTCGTATTTGAATTTGTTAGATGATTCTTTAAATTTGAAGTTTTTTTTTTTTAAAATTGTTGGTACGTACCATCGGACAATGTTTTTCGAATTTACGGAATCAAAAGACTTTTTCGAATTTACGGAATCAGAAGACTTTTTCAACTAAAAATTGGGTTTTAGTTTTGACTCAAGATATGAGACATTCTATATGCAGCATAAACCCTCCTGGACTTGGATCCTAACACCAAAAAGCATAAATCCTCCTTTGTTCTTCTCTGATTTGGCTTTTTCAACTTCTAACTTTGAGTTAAATAAGTTTTTTGTTGTCACTTCTTCTTCAGAACCGTTTTCTGAAAAGTAATGAACATTGATCATCAAGAAGTTCCTGCTTTGACCTTCTAATGTCTTCACATTACTCGGGACTTCACATTAGTAAAAGGCAATAACATCTTTCTCCTTGAAATTATTCTCCTTCACGAAACCGTTCCATCCTCTGGTGAAAACAAAACTCTGGCTTCTTCTCCAGTAACAATATCTAAACTTCCATTATCTCATTGCTTCGTCGTAAAATGCAACCTCCATATTTTCCACAGGTCCTCCAATTTCGCCCTCTTCTCTCTCGGTTTGTTCTTCGCTTATGAAAGGTAAATACTTCACTGCATACTTCTTAGGTATCACAAGCCTATTCAGTTTTCCAACATCGCTTAGTGTTAATTCCTTCTGAAAAAGCTGCGTGCAAGAAAGAAACTTCTTCGAATCTTGATCTCCTTCTCTTCGAAGTTGTTTTGATCCAACAATGTTCATACTCGCAGCAATCTGAGATCGGACTCTGAGAAAATCTCTAAAGTTTTGTTGGTAAGAACCGTCTCTGATCATGTTCAACACAGCTTCTGTTGTGTGACCTTCTTGAAAGTTTGGTTCATGGACCGTGATGTCAGACCAAGGGAAGTTACGGTGCGAGTTAGCATCAAAGCCTCGGAGTTTGATGGCTGCGCTATCGTAACCCATGGCGGCTTCAGCAGCGGATTTGAAAGTGCCGAGCCAAATTCTTTTGTGGTCTGCGTATAACTGAGCCCCCCAATGACCGTTTTGTTGTTGAACCACTCCCTTGTATTTTGGTTATCTGAAACTGCAACCTTCTTCGTCGCGTTCGCAACCACTAAAACGGTGTCTGGTTCATTAAGTCTCATGCGTTTCTTGAGAGGCAAGTAAGAGTCACTACGCGACCCTGAAGTCTCCGATGTTGCGTTGTTCATGTCCATTGACAATAACAAACAGTGGGAGAAACAAAGAAAACGATGAAGAAATTAGATGGAAGGAGATTTAGATTTTATAACGAGAGCAAATCGGTGTGTTTCTAAGTTTCTTCTTGTTTAGTTGCTTGAGTATTTATAAAGATATCAGTTTCTATTTCTTTCTTGTTTGTCAATTATATATAAGACCGGGCAGAGAATTATGGAAAATATTGAAATTACATGAGTTTCCATTTTTTGTTGGTTCATTAAATACGTGATTTATTTGATTGGCAGATAAAACAACTACGTGAGATCAATTTGGTTTATGCATATGAACATTAACAAAACTTTTCTCATCTCATGTGGTTGACATTTTTTTTTTTGGTTTAGTTATTTCCTGTTTTCTGAAAGACAAAAGATAATTAACAGAAAAGAAATTTTGTCAATTTAAGTTATTGTAAAAAACTTGAAACAGAGTTTTGAGAGAAAAATACAATTAGGGTTATGCATCTGCTTTCGGTACGAGGCAATGTCGCAATGAGATATCTTAGGTTCCTCATCTAAAGCTTTTGAAATTGAATTTCGATGAGCAATTAATACGAGAAGATTTTGTTGTCCTGCAACTCTTCAGAGGATTTTGGATTTGTTAATTTTATCAATGTTTTCAAAAATGATTACGATTTAAACTTCAAGGAAGTAGGATGACCTTTGGATTTTCATAAGGTTAGTTTATAAATCATATACAATTTTAGTTGTGTCTCTACACGAATCTCTTTTTCTTAAGTCTTATATATGAACGTTAATCTTGAATTTGTGAGAGCTGTGAGAAGGCTAATCGAAATCTTGGCACATGAGCCTTTCCTTTTGCTTCTCATTCAAGCCTAAGGATGCTTCTTATATTGATTAGCCGAGACCTTTTTCAAGCTCAGGTGTCAGGTTCGGTACTTTTTAAAGGAAATCACTGTCAACGATGTCAAGCACCATACATTATGATTAGAAGACAAAGTTTGAATCTTTGTGGTAATGTCCCATTCTAACTACAGTAGCTAATCATCTATCTTTTATATTAGTAGTATCAAGACAAGTTATATGAGATGTGTTTAGGGCTTACAATTGTTTATCTTAATTTCCTGATTTGTACAAACTGGGCCTTGCTCTTAATACATTAATAAACACTATAGCTTTGTGGGCTTCTAAACAATTTGTGGTCTCATGCTTAATAGTTAAAAATAATAATATTTCTTTTTGGGATTTGACTGGATTAAGGCCCAGTTTGTCCACGAAACATGACCCTAAATCTGTAATTTGTCGACAGTCATACCAAGTTACCCAAAAAGAAGTGATACGTGTTTCATTCAAAACCAATCAAAGAGAGAACATTTGTAGAAGAAACAAAGAATTAGAGTTTCACATCATCTCCACCCGACTATAAATATGGATACGTCAATCTTTAAGGTTCCTTTAACTATATATTGTTCTCTCTGTGTTCTAGTGGGTATTTGATGAAAAACAAAATTAATCATGTTTATAGGCAAGCTTGGCTTTGCGTTTCAGGATAGATGTTTTCCATGTCGTCTATGTACCTAACACACATTGAGTACAAAAACGCCATGAGATACATTCATTCTCAAATTCAAGATCAATTTGTTCAACAAATATAATTTTGTTTTTCAATTATACTAGACTAGGAGAGTGATTTTACGCCCTGCTCCAGTCAACCACTAGCTAGACCACAATTAGGTCCAGATCACCCGAGTCATTAAAAAAGAGTGAACTTTGTGGTTATGTAAGTTTAAGGATTCTTAAGATCTAAGGATTTTTTTTTAATTTACTGAGTTTATATGTATCATCTCACTTAACCAAGAAATCGTTTGGTTAGCCATCCGTCTTTCTACTATTTTTGAATTATCCTAATCTGAAGACTTTCGTTTTGGTCTATGGTTTTTATTTTCAATTCTAGTAAACCATTGTTGGTCTTGACTCTTGAGCACATATACACTTTTCTGTTAATAAATAATTTGCTTCCATAATGATTTTGGCTGCGTACATATCCTTCATTATATTGAGTCAGTTTGAACTCTGAATTATAGTAATTTATGGTCAAATCTGTCAAGAAATTTTCATGAATCCACCCCTTCATTTGTCTATATATACTCATCTTTCAAGACCAAAACCACTCGTTTGAAAGTCCATGGGATCTAGGGACTAGAGTGCAAATGGTTGTATAATTAGAGAAATAAAATTGATTGAATAAAACTTTCATTTAAATTATCAGCATATGTGATGAAAAAAGTTGAAAAATAATTAAACTCATCCAACTACAGAGATTAGAAAAATAAACGATTTACAAAAGAAACTTATTCAATTCAATAATCAACTAATTTGCAGGGAAATAAGATGAATGAGACTCAAGTCAAGACTCAATTCATTCAATTTTTTTTCAGTTTATTCATCTAGAGTACAAATGGTTGTTTGTGTAGATGAATGATTGAAAAAATTGAGTTTCGAACTTCAGACCTCTTGGTGTAGAAGGAGTAGTGAATCCTTGATAACCACAAGCCCATGTATATAATATTCATATTTATATGTAAAATTGATGATTTTTTGTTCACCGGATTAGTTATTCAAATATTCAAATTTAACAAATTAAGAAGAAAATATTTTTTATGAATTACTACCATTTTTATATTAATTTTTTGATTTTTCTCTATTTATTTTTGTTTTTATAATTATTTTAAAACTCTTACAAAGGGAATCAAATATCCAAAAAATAATTCAGATTTTAAAAAATATCTGGAGATCGGAAATTCAGTTAGCTCGCTGAAGGCGGATATGAATTGAAAAACTGATAATTATGATAAATGAAGTGGAACAAAATGAATTTAAAAATATCTCATGTGGTTGAGTATATACATATTTTTTTTCTTTGGGTTTATTTATTTCTTGTTTTCTAACTTGTTTTTTCTTTCAATACTTAAACTAAAGACAAAAAAAAATTTCGCCAATTACCATTATTTCTTGTGTGAGAAACTTTAAGCTAATTTGGAGACAAAATACACAGATAGATGAAAAACAAGCAAATTTTTAATATTATAAGATTAATCTATGCATATGCAATTATGTTCTTCATTTTTCTTAATAAAATAAAACTATTTTCAAACACAAATTTTAAGACATTGTGAATCTACAAAGTACAAAGAAAGAAAAACCATAACACATCTTAGAATCAAAAGAATATCAAACATTTTAATGTTACATGTCCATCTAATTTTATAGCACAATAACAATTGCAGTAGAAGTAAATATAACGAAACAAATCTCACTCATCTTCAAATAATCCATTCGTCTAAGCAAATATTAAATTTATTTACATATTTAATAGCTAAGTACAAATCGGTTTAAAAATAAAATACTCAATTGCCTATAAAAAAACAATTTACTAAATGTAAATATAAACAAACAAAAAATTAAAAAAAATCCCACCGCGTAGCCCGAGTATTTACCTAGTAATTTATAAAAAAATCTTAAATATCTCTAGAATCTCCTAAAAATTTACTTAAATCTCTTCAAATTTAAGATCTACCAAATCAACTAAAATTCTAATCCAATAGAACCCTTAAAGTTCAACGAATCTCCTAAAAACTCACTGAAATCTCTTCAAATTATAATCTACCAAATCAACTAAAATATCTAATCCAATAGTACACCACTTGAAGTGCACTAGAATATACCTCCTAAAAAGGGACTGAAATCTCTTCAAATTTTAAATCAACCAAATCAATTAAAATATCTATTCCAATACACCCTATTAACACTAGAATCTCCTAAAAATTCACTAAAATATTTTTAAATTATAAATCTACCAAATCAATTAAAATATCTAATCCAATACATCCCCTTAAAATTTTACCTTATAGAAATTAGAAGATAAGTGTTGGTGGCCTAATCATAGTCATAGTCATAGTCAACCAACTTACACAGGTTACCCAAAAAAAAAATGGAAACGTGTTTCATTCAAAACCAATAAAGGAGTCAGAGAGACCTTTTATAGAAGAAATAAGAATTAGGGTTTCACATCTTCCACCACCAACCATAAATATGGATCCGCAGTCGCAGATGATCAATAAGAAATTTGAGAAGCCTACCCCGAATGTTTTCTAAAGAATTTTGACTTTGACCTCTCCAAAGTAGGATGCTTTGCAAACTTTGAACCTGCAACCGCCGAAGATCTGCCATTGCCGTTTGGCAGAGAAACCCAAATTGATGATCTCAAATTCTTTTGTTGAGTAAATCTTAGTCCTTAAGAACTCGAGTAGAAGAGCATCAATCACACAATTTCCTGGTGTGATGTGTTCATAAAATTATACACCAAGAAACGGTGTGATTGTCAAACATGGTATTACCATTTCTATATTTTAGTATTTTTAATCTCTTATTCTTATTTTCAAAAAATAATACATATAAATATTGATAAATACATAATAATATGTAAATTGTTCCATATTCTATTGATCCGGCGGTCCACCCGGTTCGACCGGTGACCCAATAACCCGTAAGGTCATCTGGTTTGGTATCCAGATCGAATATAAAAACATTGATAGTTACCGTGTGGATACATTTTATACACTAATTTTATCCGTTGGAGAAGGAAAAAAGTAGTGTATATATATCCAGGAAAAAGTTAAAATATTCGATCCAGATATTTAGTTAAAAATGGAGCAATAAAAGTATTATTCAGCAAAAAAATTCTTATTCAGCAAAAAATTTCAGATTCAGCATAGAAAAATCAGAGAATAAAAGTATTATTCAACAAAAAAAATTCTTATTATTTTCTCTGTTCTAACACCTCTGTTTAACAATAGAGGCGCTATAGAATTAAGAAAAAAAAATTTGCAAGAATAATATTTAAGAAATTAGTAAAATTTGTGTATAGTATTATTATTTGAAACTTCGCAAGAATTCACTTGTTTCAGTTTTAATCATAATATATGCTTTTGGTTTTGCACGTATGTAATACATATATTCTAAACTGTTAAAGTTTGTGTGATCATTTCTGTTGTAAGATTATCAAATAAATGTGCATGTCGTTGATGGTTAATGATTTTTTTATTAAACGATTTTTAAAATATTGTGATGTCTTAGTGTAAATTGCCGTCTAGTCAGGAGTCTTTGTTTCTCACTTTATTTTATTCAAACTAGTTCGAAACTGATTATATCATATCATAGAAGAAATCAACAAATGAAATACACAGAAAACACTAATGGTCTTTTCTGCACATTAAACGGAGACAAACATTTTTATGATACATTAGTGAAACTACAACGGTATTGTCCAAGGTAAACAATTAGGCGTTTTCATATCCACAATAGCATGCATACTTCAAATACATTTTAGAATAACACAAGTCAATTCTCATAATGTAGAAAGATATATATGTATTCTTTTTTTTTTATTTTCTTTGTCAAATTGGTTCCAAGTTACTTTCGGTGAAGCCACCATTGACCAAACTTGAACTGGATATAGGTAACCAAAAATGACTAAAATCTAAGCATGTATGCAAATAAACGACCTATAATCTTAAACGGAATACCAGATCAAAAACCTAAACCCAAAAAGCAGGAAAACATAACCAAAGACCGAAGAGATAAGAAACCAATGATTAAAAAACGAAATCCGTCGGCGACGGTTATCAAAAACCGTTGATAAATCACCACATCAGATCCGACTATACCAGCCTGAAGACCTAGTTCTGACGCACCTATCAAAGAAAAAGACCCATTAACAGATCCACGACAGAGAACATCGAGCCATCGCGGATGCAGCCGGAAACCATTGGCGAAACACCATCACCTCCAGATCCTCCAAAATCATATCCAAAATTGATAAGGAAGCTACACTATGGGATACCGGAGATCCATTAACTCTTAGACTATAACAAATCTCTCAATAAAAGCAAAAAAAAACAAAAAAGCAAAACGCCGGGCTTGAAAGCCACCGGACGTTGGCCGGAAGAGACCAACAGTGAAAAGAGTTTTGGAGAAAGGAGGCGGCGCTTTTAGGGTTACTACCAAGGGTCCAAGATTGTTTGAAACTCTAGTCAGGAGTCTAGCCCATATCTCTAGCTAATTATGTACTTGATTGCTAGTTTTTAACAGATTTATGTGCACTTGTATTTTTTTTTTTCATCACATTTTTGTGGCTTGCATTTTTTCTTGGTTTCCAAAAAGATAATTTAGCGTTTTCAACTCTAAGAGCATCATTATCGCTGGTTGCTTAATAGGTTGCTTAGAATAAAATAATGTTTACTTAATGAAACAGAAGTTAAAAACTTAAGAAACGTTTCTTAAATAAGCATCTTAAGAAACTGTTTCTTAAGGGTTTCTTAAATCATATTTTTTTCTTCCTCTCTGACGCTTTTGGTCCTTCCTTCTTCCTCCTTCATCTCGATTCTATCTTCCTCAATACCTCAGCAGCGGCTTCAAGAGCTACAAGCGGCGGAGAAAAAGATCAACCCCTAATCCTTTTTCGATCCCGTCACCGTCGGGATTCGCCGACGCTTCTTCCGCCGCATCCGGTGGTGGTCTTGCCAAGAATGTCAAGGATCCGGCTCATCTCTCCGGTTAGTCTTCGAGAATTTCTCTGGATGTTTCTCGATCGTGATTGCTGCTTTGGTAGTCATTGATATGCGTTAACTCTATTGAATCTGAACTGTTGTTTCTTATTCAATTTTGCATTCGTTTTTGTTTGTCATCCGCTTGTGGTTTTGAGATTGGATGGTGGTAATTGTAGATGATCACTGGATTTGAGAGATTGTTACAGGAATCTCAAACTCTAACAATGCAGGAATCGTATGTTTGTTTTCTGCGAATCCAGTTCCATAGAGTTTGACTATAAACAAAAAACTTTCGATCTTGCCTAGTTGTTTAATCCGGCAATGTATCTGAGATTTTGGTTCGGCAATTGTTCATCTTAGTAAGTTCTTGCCGACGAATTAATCGAGCTAGCATCTACTCGAATTAGGATGATAGGCAAAGCATAGTGATTTCAGTGAATCCTGTTTCATATAGTTTGACTGTGAATTAACCAATTTTGATCTTCTATGGCCTGTTTCATCCACTGTGCATCTAATGTTATGGTATACTTGAGCTTGGTTTGTCTTCTGTTCATTGGCACTGGAACTTGACTAATTGAGCTGGCTTGGTTCTTTAGCTTCTTTCATGACTTACCTCGAGTATTTTTATCTATGATTTCTTTGTAGCTGATGGGACTTATGCAATGAAGAAAGTTTTGATTCAGAACAAGGAGCAATTGGAATTGGTGCGGGAGGAGATCCGTGTTTCATCATTGTTCAATCACCCTAATTTGCTTCCACTCCTGGATCATGCTATTATTTATGTTAAGGTAGATAAGCTCTACTCTGAACTTTATTTGGTTGATGCTTTTTGAGTATTTTCCTATTTGTCTCTGTAGTTTTCTCATGTAAAGCCTGGTTTAGAAAATGTGTTGCTTTTGATTGATTAGGACGGCCAAGAGGGAGCTTGGAAACACGAGGCCTTCTTGCTATTTCCTGTGCACTTGGATGGAACCTTGCTGGATAATTCCACATCGATGAAGGCTAAAAAAGAAGTATTCTCAACAACTGATGTTTTGTGTATATTCCGTCAGGTAACAAACTCTCTTTTTAAATCCATCTTCAAATTTCTGTTACCTAGCTTTGTTTGGTTTCTGCAACTTACTTTTTCTTTAACAACTAACTATTATTTTATATATATACCCATTTAGTTTACTGGAAACCTTGTGAGTTATTGTATGATTAGTGATTAATTTGCTTGTCTTTTGATTTTTCCACTGCTGCTTTGTGATGGACTGAAACACATACACTCTCTGGAGCCACCATTTGCTCACAATGATGTCAAGAGGCCTTACAGTTACAGTAATTGAATGTTGTTTTGAGTTTTTTTTTTTCAAAATCTATGTTTAAAATGTAATATTTATATGTAGCTATGTTTAATTAATAAGATAAATTCTATTTTAAAAAATATTATTTAAGTTTTTTTTTTAAGCAACCCATTAGGGATTCTACCAATAAAGCAGCAAAAACATAAGTTTCTTAACACAGTTTCTTAACTTCACTATATTAAAATAATACTTAAGCAACCCATTTGGGTTTCCCCTAATAATGATGCTCTAAGCTAACTACTTCGGTCTAACTGGAAAAAAATACATATGTTGGATAAGAAATCAAGAACGTCATCGTCAGATCTCTTTATATTTGAAAGTTTTCTCATCACTTTCAAATTTGTTTTACAGATAGTACTTGTTGGGCAGTTGGGCTTGCTGAGTTGATTAATGCACTAAGATTTATTTTAAAATATGATGATACATACACTGATTATTCGGCTCAGTATTTGGTAGATTAAGCTAAGGGACATGGCCAACTACTCAATATAAGGGCATTAATATTCTACCGCGAAAGGCTAAGAGTTTGTCATGCATGGAGGTATACCATTCGCAAAACATTGGGAGTATGTAGGTTGTAGAAAGCCACCCGCTTATCGTCCACCAAAGGAGCATCGTTGGCTATCTTTGAACCAGATTATTGGACTATCAAAAAGGTATAAAACCATAAATTCAGATTTTACAACAAATATTTTAATGATTTCAATAGAAATTTCACATCTATGATTATTAAGCTTATGTAGTCTGTGTTTTTATTTTCTAGGGAATCTACATCTACTGGGGAGATATGTTTCAAGGATCTACATATGGAGGTCACCATGCGGTCTCAATATATGGCGTTGACAAAGAAAATGGAGAAACAATCATATTGGTAAAATTTTCTTATCACAAAAATGTTGGAAATGATAGTTATTTTAGATTATCTTTCGATATCAGTATATCATGATAGTTGAGGTTCCATGTGAAGGACACGAGGCTCATCCCAATTTTAAACGATCAAGCAATCTGCTCACTCGATTTTGCTTCCTGGAATCCCTCGAGAAGTTGAACTACAACATGTGCAAATTTACAATTTTGAATAAGGTTTTTGATATAAGAAATTTAAATGAATGTATATCATGTCTATCTTAGTAATTGATTGCATGGAGTTCATTTTCACATTGTGAGATATTTGTATATGTATATCATGTTTATCGTTATCTTTGATTGCATGAACTAAAGTAGTTTTTGGACCTACCTAAAACACGATGATGCCAGTTTGTTTTAAAGTATCTTTCCCTCCAAGGGTAGATAGAAAAAACAAACGAAATTAGGGTTTCACATCATCGGCAATCAAGTATGGACCTGCAGGTTGTCGATAAGAAATCGGAGGAGCCTGATCTGAAACGTCAGAAGTTGGAAGAGGACGATGAGAAAAGCGAATTTGAGTATTCGTCCAGCGACACTAATTGTAGTATCGATTCGACTGATTTTGAAATCTTAAAAAAAGAACTCAAAAGAAGTGTATTAGAGTTAAAAATGTCCCACATTGCTTGGGATAAAGATCTTTGGGCAATATATATAGGATGTGGCAACCATTAACTCATAAGCTAAGTTTTAGAATAATTTATGCCACATTCCTAATATGGTATCAGAGTCCATGGTTGGCCCAACAAGCAATTTCCCACAAAAATGGTTTTCCACCAAATGTGGCTCATATAAGTGGTATGTCTTGTTGTGGTATTTCCGAGATGTTAGGCTTGGGCTGTTTCCTTTGGACCGTTTTCCACCTACATCTCGAGAGGGCATATTAGAGTCCAAAATATCCCACATTGCTTGGGATAAAGATCTTTGGGCAATATATATAGGATGTGGCAACCATTAACTCATAAGCTAGTTTTTGAGATAAGATAGGTCACATTCTTAATAAAATGGGGTACTTAATTAATGACTTGTCTTTTTCTTTTTTTCCTTTGTTTTTCGCCCATTTGATTCCGAATTGTGGGGTTTTGTGAAAAGGATTACGACTTCGACACCACGAAACAAGGACGAATTGTAGGTCGTCGTGCTGTGGTCTTCAAGGATAGCGTCGTTGCTGATGAACCGGAAACCGATGGAGAGTTGCTCCAGCGATTATCCAAGATCGCTCTTAAGAAATACAATGAAAATGAGCACACAAATTGTAACGGGTCGCCGGAACCAATCTAAGAACTCACCAAGAATTCAGAAATTGGAGGAAGAACAGATCAGATGGTGAAATTGAGAATAGAGATTCACCTTCAAGATCTTGTGTTCCGAAGGATTTGTATCAATAATTAAGAGAAGAAGAGAAGATTTCTATAAATGTGTTTGATTAATAAAACAGAGTTTGCAGACATAAATACTGAAGCAAATACGGTTATGCATAAAACCGTTTACATAACAAATAGAAAAAGCATAAATATAGGAGATGGGTTTAATGGTGATCGTGGGTGTTGACGTGTTACGCTGTAACAATACTCCCTTCTCGAGATGATCCTTGTCCCTTAAGGATCAAAGTCTGGGTACTTGTTAACAAAATTCTGATAAAATTCCCATGTGGCAGCTGAGGTAGGTTCATCCTTCCATTTGACCAGGATTTTAGTTACCGCTTGGTTGTGGCGCTTGGACATCTTCTTCTCAAGTATCGCTTCCGGTTGCTTGTCGGCGCCTTCATCACACAGGTACTGGGGGAGTGGAGTGGAGCTGGTAGGCGGATTTGGACAAAGTTTAAGTTGGCTAACATGGAACACATTGTGGATGCTTGTGCCCGAAGGTAGCTGGAGCTTGTAGGCAGCTGAACCCACACGATCGGTGACGAGATAAGGGCCGTAGTATCGTGGCGAAAGCTTATGAGGCATGTGCTTCCCTTTCAAGAAATGCTGGTGGTAAGGTTGCAATTTGAGGTAGACATGATCGCTGATCTTGAACTTGTGGTGTGAACGCTTAGAGTCTGCATATTGCTTCATACGGTTCTGTGCACGAAGAAGGTGAAACTTCAGAAGGGTGATCAGGTCCTCCCTTTTACGCATGCTACGGTCGACTGCCCGGGAACTGCTCTCGCCTGTAAGGTAAGGTAGGTGTGTCGGAGGTGGCTGGCCATAGACAATTTCGTAAGGAGTACCTTTGATTGCCGAGTGGAATGTAGTGTTATACCACCATTCGGCGAGAGGAAGCATTTTGGACCAAGTTTGAGGGGCATCCGCTATCATACACCGTAAATATGTCTCAAGTGTCTTGTTTGTCACCTCTGTCTGCCCGTCTGTTTGAGGGTGGTAAGACGTAGAATAGCGCAAGTCAACCCTATGTACTCGGAATAATTCCTTCCAAATGTCGCTCAAGAAAGTCGGGTCCCTGTCACTAGTAACGTCTGTAGGCATACCATGTAGTTTGAAGACGTTGTCCAGGTAGGCCTGAGCGATATCCATGGCTGTATATGGGTGTGATAGTGCGATGAAATGAGCATTCTTGCTGAGCCTATCGATAACCACCAAGATACAGTGTTTCCCAAAAGAGGGAGGCAAGCCTTCAATAAAATCCAAGCTAATTGATTCCCAAACACCATTTGGTACTTGTAACGGTTGTAGAAGGCCCGGATTGGAGGCGCGTTCAGTCTTGTTCCGCTGACAGGTAGAACAATTACGCACATACTGTTGGACCTCGAGAGTCATCTTTGGCCAGAAGAACAAGGATTTGATGCGTTGTAGTGTGGCGTCTCTACCGGAATGACCACCGAGAGCTGAATCATGAAGCCAACGGAAGATGTGAAGCTTGACAGAGCTATCATTACCGACCACGAGCTTACCCTTCCATCGTAACTCGTCGCGCGTGAAAGTGTATTGAGGGTGAGAACTTACATCGGACTGCAAGTCAGAGATGATACGCTTGAGGCTTGGATCTGAACACCAAAGTGACTTAAGAGAGTCGTAGAAGTTGGAATGTGCACGCGAGAGTGTAATCTGAAGAAGCTGAGACCCAGAGACTCGTGATAGGGCATCCGCGACATAGTTCTCGTTCCCTTGCTTATACTGTATTTCGAAATCATAACCCATGAGTTTTGAGAGCCACATGTGTTGGAATGGGGTGGTTACCTTCTGATCCATCAGGTATTTGAGGCTCTTTTGATCGGTTTTAATGATGAAGTGTCTATAGGCAAGATAGGCGTTCCATGTCCGAACCGCGTGAACCACCGCCATTAATTCCTTTTCATACACAGAAAGCTTTTGGTGTCGCGGGCCGAGAGAGCGACTGATGAAGGAGATCGGGTGATTATCCTGCATTAGAACTGCGCCAATCCCCGTGTTTGAGGCATCAGTTTCAATCACAAAAGGCTTATCGAAATTTGGTAAAGCGAGAACCGGTGAAGAAACCAGAGCAGCTTTGAGATTGTTAAAGGCTGTATCTGCATCTGCATCCCATGAAAATCCATCTTTACGGAGCAACAGATATAGTGGTTTAGCGATGATACCGTAGGAGTTGATGAACCGCCTATAATAATTGGCGAGGCCGAGAAAACTCCGTAATTGCTTATGTGTTGTGGGAGTAGGCCAATTACGTATAGAGTTGATCTTGGAAGGGTCTGTTCGAACGCCATCAGCTGAGATGAAATGCCCGAGATATTTGATAGTGGTAACCCCAAAAGTGCACTTAGAAGGCTTAAGATACAATTGTTGCTGGCGAAGGATTGAGAAGACAACCTCCAAGTGACCCAAATGTTCATCCCAAGACCTGTTGTAAACAAGGATATCATCGAAGAAAACGAGGACAAATTTCCGAGCTACCTCGTGGAACACATGGTTCATCAGCCCTTGGAATGTGCATGGTGCGTTAGTCAGACCGAAGGGCATGACTAGGTATTCGAAATGGCCAGCGTGAGTTTTAAAGGCTGTTTTGTAGATGTCTGCTGGTGTCATCCGTAGTTGGTGAAAACCAGATCGGAGGTCAAGCTTGGAGAAGTAGATCGAGCCACCCAACTCATCCAATAGGTCTTCAAGGAGCGGTATTGGGTACTTATCCTTGACTGTTTGATGGTTCAGGCCCCGGTAATCCACACAAAGGCGCCATGAGCCGTCTTTCTTTCTGACCAGAACAATGGGTGATGCGTAAGGGCTGGAACTATGTTGGATCACTCCTTGGGATAGCATCTCACTAATCATCTTGTCAACGATATCTTTTTGTAAAGAGGAATACCGATAGGGACGTTTATTCACCGAAGTAGAGCCTGGCATCAGTGGTATGGTGTGATCGAAACCTTCACGGAATGGTGGGAGAGAGGATGCTTCGGCGAATATATCAGAATAAGAGGCCAACAAGGATTGGAGTTCGGTGGAATCAGATTTATCAGATACGGTGGCTGCTATGTGTGAGAAGTGCCCATATATGGCTGAGTCATTCCCATCGGTGTCCAAGTCGCGGACCTGTAACAGTGCTAGTTGTGGCGAGTTGAGTAGAATTTTGTTGAGCGTACCTCCCTTAATCAATTTGCCACTGGATTTTGGTGAACCACGTAGAACATGCTTCAAATCGTTCATAGTAAATTCCATGCGTAGGTTAGAAAAATCCCAGATAATTGGACCGAGAGTGGAGAGCCATTGGACCCCCAGAACAAAGTCACAGCAGGACAGAGGTAAGACGCGGATGGGAGCAGTAAAAGAATACCCCTGCATAGACCACTCAAAATTGTCACATTTGTAAGAGGTGATGATGTTGTCTCCGTGAGCCGCTGTGACTGCCATCGGGGTAGTTTGTTGCAGAGAAATGCCAACTTCCTTTGCAATGCTCGAGTCTAAGAAATTATGGGTGCTTCCGGGATCGATAAGCACATGTAATTTCTTTTTGCCATAATGTCCCAGCAGACGCATACAATTGAATGTTGAACCATTCAATGCGTTGAGTGATAGAATTGGAGCGAACATGGAGGTATCGTCGACCGGAGTTTGAAGGTGATGCTGGACTTCCGTGTCTTCGTCGGAAGCTGGGAGATCCTCGTCGTCTCCTTCCATCACATAGATGTGTGATCGGCGGTGCTTGAGCTGATGGCCAGGTGTGTATTTTTCATCGCAGAACATACATAAGCCTCTGTTTTTGCGGTCTTTCATTTCTTCATAAGAGAATTTTCGTGGTTGTTTTTCTGTGGCATTACGGGGTATGAAGGATGGTTTGATGGTTTCTGGTAGTGGAGTTTGGAGAAGGGGAGGGTTAGTGTTTTGAGGTTTGTAATGAAGGGGCTGTTTCTGGTATGGAGAGGAGGAGAAGGAACGTAGTTTGGTGGTTTGGGATATGATGAGATAGGTTTCGTGTAGTTTAGCAAGGCGTGCAGCGTCAGCGACGGTGTGGGTTTCGAATTGGCGTGTGTGAACCGCGAGAGGTGGATTGAGATTAGCGAGGAATATTCTAAGGGCGTGGGATGCCGGGAGAGGAATTCTAGTCAAGGCGCACTCGAATTTCTCTAGATAGTCATCGACTATGTCGTTGCCTTGTTTTAATATCACAAGTTCTGAAAGTGGGTCATCGTAGGGAGCACCGAACCGCTTGCCCAATGCCAATATGTATTCGGATCATGTTGGATAGACGCCATATCGCTCTGCAATGAAATTATGATGCCATTTGAGTGCCTTGCCGGACATGTGTATGGTGGCCATTTGGACACGTTGCTCTGGTGGAGTGTTGTCCAATGAGAAAAATTGTTCACATTTATACAGCCAATCTCGCATGTCAGAACCATCGAAGGAGGGAAACCCAACCTTGGAAACGCATGAAAGTAGGTTGCCGTAATTAGGGCCTGCACTGGTATTGTTGGAGGTGGTGATGCCGTGTGGGCTGTGGTTGTGGTGGGGCACGAAATGAGGAGTGAACGGTGGATCAGGTGGGCGAGGATCACGTTGGACAGATGTTTGGGTAGGTGATAACATGATTGAATCGTGAGACTGAATCATAGGCCGTTTCTGCGGGTCTTTCGGCAACAGTTCAGCCAATATGCTCGTGATTCCATTGAATTTTTCAGTTATCCCAGTTTGAATTTCAGAAAATCTGGTCTCGAAGCCAGATTTCAAATCTGAAATTTCAGAACGTAGGGCGTTGGTTTCTTCGGAGTGTTTTGTGTTGAGCCCTTCTAATTGCTTGTTCATCTCCAATAAAGACGTAGCTCGAGTATCCATTAGAAAAATTTGGGTCGCAGAAATGTTGCTCTGATACCAATGTAACGGGTCGCCGGAACCAATCTAAGAACTCACCGAGAATTCAGAAATTGGAGGAAGAACAGATCAGATGGTGAAATTGAGAATAGAGATTCACCTTCAAGATCTTCTGTTCCGAAAGATTTGTATCAATAATTAAGAGAAGAAGAGAAGATTTCTATAAATGTGTTTGATTAATAAAACAGAGTTTGCAGACATAAATACTGAAGCAAATACGGTTATGCATAAAACCGTTTACATAACAAATAGAAAAAGCATAAATATAGGAGATGGGTTTAATGGTGATCGTGGGTGTTGACGTGTTACGCTGTAACACAAATCTTGAATTTGTGAGAGCTGTCAAGGCTAATTGGCACCATGGTGGGGGATTTACTTTCTACATCACGTTCGAGGCCAAAGATGATTCTCACAGTGAACCTATACCTTTTCAAACCCCAGTTGGCTACCTTCCATGGGAAGTACGGGTCTACAAGATCAACCCTAAACCATGATTACATTAGAGGTAAGTTCTGAAATCTTCCATTATTGTGTTAACAATTTTTATGCCATTGATTCTCCCTTTATCTTCCTTAAGATGCATCATATAGTAATTAAATAGTGGTCATTAGATAGTCTTTGTGGGAATCTTCCATAGGATCATCTATCTGTTATATTGGTTTATATAGTGTCTAAGTATGTAAGATTTGTAACATGTGCTTAGGGGTAAAAAAAAAAAACTCTTTTGTCAAAGTTTTTTTTTTCATAAATCGTAGCTACTTGAGACAGGAAAAGCATGATGGTCATCGACTCATCGTCATGTGAGTTTGATGAAGTCCATGCAGAAATTTGTTGCATTTGGATATCCTTTGAAATTTACCTCTACTTTTCTTAGTGTAACTGTAAGTTGAAGAGACTGCTTCCTGCCTTTCCTGGATTCGGTATTCTCTCCATATATGTCCTCTGTTTCAGCAAGTCATCTATTTGACACAAATTTGTTAATCTGGTACTTTGCAGCTTGACTGGAGTCTTGGTGCATCTAGCCTTATGGAGTCACAAGGTCGAGTAAAGGAGAAGTTGTTCCTTAGTTATGTCATTCTACTAAACTTTGTATTATGTGCAAACTTCTTTACCGTTTTTAGGATAAACTTATGCATCTAATTTCACTCTTGTTGCATCAAGTCATGTGTGTATCGTCAACTTCTATTGCGACAAATTGTTTACTTAATAGCTAGCTTATTTTAAAGATTTCTGATGTCTTTGTAGTATCTTTGATTGTTTACTTACTTAATTGGTTATAACTTATAATCATACAAAGAATGATTTTGAAAGCCAATTTGGGGATTAAAACTCACTGTAGCGGAAGTGATACAGCTCATGGGAAAAAAAAAAAAAAACACAGCTCATGGATGCTGTAAGTTTGGATTAAGACGAGATCTTTCATTTACTTTTTTACCCGCATTGAAATTTTAACAACTCATACTCGGGTTTTTTGTGATTTAAACTGTTGTTGATGGAAACGTGTCAATATATTACATTGAGTTTATTACTGTAACAAATGCAATAGACATTGGCTTGAAAGTAATGCAAAGCCTTCCAACATTTACACAAAGATAGGAATGGGTAAGTGATCTTTGTTTGATTTGATATGAATATATTCAAGGCTAATAGATTTCGAATCATGGTGGATGAGACTTTTGCTTGAAATGTGTTCTGTGGGTTTAAGGACCAAACCAGAGTAACAGTCTAATAGATAGATATATAAGTAAATAATAAAGGAAGATAGCACAATGTAAGTAGATTACAAGTAATGCATGGCACCATATATGGAAGTATGTTAATTATACTGATTTTGTTTCTGAATCTAGTGATCAGGCATGTGTTTTGAGGTCCATTTCTACTTGATGAATGGTCCACTGCATATTTTCCAGTTTCTGCAAACATGAAACCTCTCATTACCATTGTCTTATTGCATTCCCACAAGTCAAATCAAATCCATAAGATAAAATGACGTAACTAATGGTTTGCTTATACCTTAACAATGTCATGGTACTGTCTGGCAATTGTATCAAAATGTGGATCCACTCCTTGATATTCTCTGAGTCGTGTAACCTGTGTGTAATTTTGCAGGTTAGGTTAATTTATCGGGAGTCAAGTACCAATGAAGATGGGGAACAAAGGGTTTAGAGCTAAGCAATGAAAGAAGGGATAAAGACAAACCGCTTTGTTGTATGCAGCTGAAGCTTCCTGGGTAGCCTCGACTAGATAATTCCTAGAAAATACAACAAGATTTGGAAGTGAGACGGATTCATGGGTTCATCAAAATACATGGCAAGAAGCATGTCTAGAAATCAATTCCCGCACCTGATGCTGTGCAGAGCTGGTATAGATTCAGGGGTGTATGTCTCAAGGAGGAGAATATTTTCTAAGAGTCTTGACGCAAAGAAAAATAAGACATATTAACTACTGCAAAAACCCTCAAATTTAGAACCTAAACAGTAATGATGAGATGGCTTCACACCTTAATTTTGCGTTCATGGTCTCACACCTTTTACATAACCAAATCTTCTGCATCTCATCCTGTAACAATATATAGAGTAAGGAAAATGTTGAACAGGGAAGCAATTGAATCAATTGGAAAACATTGAAACCGCTTACATATTTGTGCTGGTGTTCTAACTTTAGGTCCTTCACAAGCTTTATAAGCACCCCAAGTATTTGTTCCAGGACCTTGTTTAGAATAAAAAAGAACAGTCATCAGAACTTAGTAGCACTAGGGGCTACAAGGATAATTCATAGCTAGTACCATAGATATGCATGTAGAAACTTATCTATAAAAGCCATAGAAAAATATCATGCATAGCCAGGTAATTGGATTTTCGTTTTGCATAATATGTTATGAGTGCGTTTTACATTGTAGTATTCTGCAAACTTTCTGTCAGCTGAGTAGAGGTCCTCCCGTAGAGCTGCTTCATCTCTTTCAATCTCCTCAATTATAAACTTAACTCTGAAAATGCAGGAAACATTATCATTGATCGCTAGAGAGCATAAGAAGATGTCTAAGCGTGACAATGTTCTCTGCTCCTTCAAGACTTTTGATAAACTTTATAGAGAAACAGAATACCTAACACCAACATATTTTTTTCTATAATAATGATCCCTTTGTCTAAAAAAGGAGTTCAATTGTATATCTTGGCTTAGAGCTACCATATGTTTACATGTGCATATATCCCTAGGAAGGCCAGTTGCCATCAGTCTTCATTAAAATCAAGTTTTTTGTTCAGATGTCTTTAACCAAAGTTAAACCAAAGCGATAAAGCTAACCTTTCTGGGAGCCTAGCACTTGAATTTCGATTTCCTGTAGATGAATCTGTGATTTAACATAGAGAATATGGAAAATTTGGTCATTATGTGCACGCAACTTAACATTTAGGCCAAGTATTGCATTAGACAGGAACAAACGACTTTGGGTAAGGAACAAAAGATCTCTTTCTCAGTCTGCAGGTAATGAAAATCTTACCAGCGTCATCAACAATGGCATCAGCCAAAGTATCACACTTGTCCTTCAATCGACCTTCTATCTCACGGGAAAGATACATTTGGTAGTCAGCCATATCCTAAGAAAAGTAATAAAGATTAGAGACCCACAAACATCCATATCCCCAATCGTTAAAAAGAACATAAGAAATGGTGCACAAATATTTAGCAATCAACAGATGAAGGCACACTATAATTATGAAGAGGCCAATACGAAGCACAATATGATCTCTCGTTACCATGGAAACAGTATTTTGCAGCTGGACGTAGGATAAATATGCAGGTGTTATTCCAAGGAAGCGATTGGACACACCACCAACTACGTCAGTATCAATAGCACTAAGACTAGTCCCACCAGCAACGCTGTTTGCAGAGCTATTCGCATAGTTCACCGAGTTAGAAGTGGAGCTAATTGTAAAACTGGTGCTTGCGCTATCAAGAGAGCTTCTTGATAGTATACTCCACTTTTCAATTTCTTCCTCATGAATTTCACCATCATCTGAAATAAGAGGTAGTCTCAGTTTCTGAGCTGCCTCAGCAACCACCAACCTATGCTCTAGAGTCTCATAAACCTGAAAATCAACAATTTTGCTCCTAAATGAGTCAAAGAGATAACAAAACTCGCGTAAAATTGAAACTCTAGAAAATCAAGTTTTAAGATTAGAAACCTGAGGAGAATTCTTCAATCCAAGTTGAGGATATAGACCTTGAACATCCCTAATTCCTCCATGGTTAGCCACTGAAATAGCTTGCTGATACTCTTCTACCATAGCTACAGCTTCACAATATATAGCCTACCATTTGTAAAAACCCACAAAAGAAAAGTGAGTCTCTATACAAAACTGTCACTGCGAAACTCATTGATGAATATAGACATTCAAATCTAATGGAGCATGAATTACATAATAGCAAACCCTAATTTGAACTAAATCAGCTTCAATTTCAAAACACTGAATGAAAATCCTGAAGTTGAATTAATCCCAAAAAAATCCTGAAAGAAGAAGAGATAAAGTGTGTTACCATAGCTTCCAAATACCGTAATCTCTCCCGAGACATCTCCTCTCTAGCCTGCAATGTCGATACAATAACTTGAGTATCCGAAGAGAATTAAAGGATTGGGCACACAAATCTGAACCCAATCCTCGCAAGAGATGAGAGAGTGAGAGAGATTACGAGTTGAAGTTCGCAGTAGGCTGATTTGGTAACAAGAGATCCATCGGGAGCTAAGCAGTGACGCTCTAACTGATCAATCAATTGGTTTACATCCGCCGGCAGATTCTGAGCAGCACTTTGCAATGCCTTCACCATTGATAAATACGGCGGCGATAGATACCTCAATGCGAAATGGTGTGACGTTTCCGGCGAGAGATCTGCTTCGATGTACCTTTGCCGCGACAGTTTATTCAAAAAATCTCACTTAATTTACCGTCTCTTAATTTTTTTTTGGAGAAATCGATAATGTTTTCAAAAGGAGAGAAAGTGTAACATTTTATATTTTCTGCTTTTTTTTGGTAAAACATTGTATATTTTCTCTTGGAAAAAAATAAATAAAATAGAGTTGGAAAATAAAATTGCTAAAATAACTTGATTTTAGCGAAATCATTGATAATACTTTGATATTTTTTTGAATTTCAAGTGATATCCTTTTTACTTTTTACTTTTTACTTTTTAGCAAAATCATAGATAATAGCTCAATTTCGGTTTGCTGAGATAGTGAGTAGTGAGATCAGCTCATTTCAATGTGGTTAGTAATCGTTCTTTGTCTCTACCATACATAGTTAGCTGAAATATATTTTTTTCAATACTAACCACAAGGTTATCTCCAAAACCACAACGGAGTGTTGTTAGTATCAGGATAATTAGTTGAAAATGTTGCTTGCTAATTCTACTCATTCTAGACTTCTAGTAGAGGTTTTTAGTTGTTGCAAGAAAGTTAAGTCGTATTTTTTAGACTGTTATATGCACTATAAAAGTTTCTACGAGTTATAACTTTTTTTTTTTTTACTTTTACAAAAGAGTTTCCACATCTTTAAGGCGACGATTATCACAAGACACATAATTTTGTCAATAACAGTCAAATTATGCAAAATTATTTTCTTTTTATATTTATCTTCCTTGATATCTATTTTTGTTTTGTTCTCAATCGTGTCATTTGCTGGTTGTGAACTTGTTAAGCATTTACATGCTTCGTTTGATATTCGACTTTGTTACCTTTCCATATTTAATTCCAGTACTATTTTCATAAAATTACGATTAATGTCATGATTTCATTTAACTTGATTCAGGGTTAAGATATTAGCAAGATTAGTTTATTTGTCTCTTACAAGTTACAACTGGTTTTTCTATTAATCACCTGGAGATTAGATGACTATATATAGTCGTACTAGTAGACATAGTACATGAATTTGGAATTGACAAGAAACACAACACAAAATAATTTTAAAAAAGTAGATTTACACTGTAATTACAATTCCTTACCACTTACCAGAAGCATCAAACGACTCATTTGATTTAAAATTTTCTTTTGAAAGAAGGTTGAATCATTGGTTCTAATTACAGATAGATGATTAACGCCTTAACATACATAATTAAATGATCTCTTCCAAAAAATATTAGGGAAACTTTCTAGTTATAAAAAGAAAAAGAAAAATAGTAACTTGATTATGCATGATCAAGTTAGTGGAAGGTGTGTATGGAATATGGATTGTTGTATGATTGTATCGACTAACTAGCTATGGCCGAACAAAATTTCATGTGATTACAAAATTTATAGTGAGCAAATCACTGGATCAACTTATAAGTGTGAGTATACAACTAAGTTCACCAAAGAGAATCAAATTAATTACGGAAAAGTTGAAGTTATAGCAAGATCTCAAAAACATTTTGGATTGAGTCAATCTATATATTAGGGAATATTATTACCCAGCTTAGATTTTGACATTTTCCTATTATATCAAATATATTCAAATATGCGATGTCATTTTATGTTTGATTTTTTTATGTAATCTAAAGTTTTGGACTAAATTTCAAATTTGTACATTGTGATAGTATAAAATTTTGTAGCTACTAAAATAAATCTATGCAAGACAAAATCTCCATGTATTACTCAACAAACAAATCCCAACTTTTGTATAAATCAATTTCTCGATTCAACTAACCCAAAAATAGTAATATATTATATAACCATATTGTAAAAACAATAGTAAAACCAAATTCTCTTGGTCTAGTGGTTCTCGTTTGGCGAGGAGTCGCCCTGCTAATCCAGGCCAGGAATCGATTCCCACCAAACGCATAACTATTAATCAATTAAAAGTAAAAACAATAGTAAACATACCAAAGTTTAATATATATAAAACTAAAGAATCACATATATATCATCCATAATTACATAACCCATAGACACAAAGCTCACCAACCAAACAACTATGACTACATTCCCCACAATGCCTCTTATCATAAGCTAAGTAAACGCACTCTCCTCGACAACAAGCCTGCGTGAACATGCATTGGTTCTTACATACGCCACAGTTATCTTCATCGTACGCAACATCAACACACTTGTTATTACAACATGCCATCGTGGAGTTGTACGTTCCTAGCTTGACTCTTACATATCTCTTCGTTTTTGCTACAATGATCTGCTGCGTTAGCGTTACGACCGATATTCGCCTTTTGCGCTAGGAAGCGGCTCACCCTAGGAGGCTTTTTTGTAATGAGCGTTTGCGTTTGCATATGCGTTTCTGTTTTGTTGTTGCTAACGGATACCGTAGAGATCAGTACCACGATGGTTATGGCGATTGTTAGAGGTATTGCCCAGATGATACTTTTAAGCCCCATCGCAACTTTTCGTCTAGCGAGAGAGATAGAGAGATTTGGGGGCGTGAAATGTATGTGAAGAACGAAGGAAATCGAATTTATATAAGGTTTGAGGAGTCGTTTATTTTGTAGTAGCAATACATGTGATTGAAAGAGTAGAGTATGTTCAAATTATTCTTCATTAATGTTGAATATTTTTGTCACATAGTCCAAAAAATTTGTAATTAGTTTTCCAAGAATTTGATCGAGTTACATATGCTTAAAAATGGAAAAAAAAACGATGAAGTAGTATAAGCCGGTAATAAAGGAAGAGCCAGAATGTGATTGGACGAGAAATTAAAGGCATTTCGTTCCAAGTCTTGGTACACCGTCGGCCGAATAATAATAATAATAATTCTTTTTAATAACATTAATTATCATTGAATATACTATTTGTTAATCTATAATAATTCAGATTTCGGTAATTGATTCGAGGAGATTTTTTTTTCGACGCAAACATATGTTAATTTATCCAAGAAGAATAGATTTTAAAAATAACACAGTGACATACCACACAAATTGCACAAAAACCAATATAGAGTGAAACCTCTATAAATTAATATTCGATAAATTAATACCTCAATAAATTAATAATTTGTTTTTATTTCAAATTGATAATTTAACCCAAATATCATCACCTCTATAAATCAATAAACATAGTCTTAATATTATTAATTTATAGAGGTTTTAATGTACTTAACAATCCAAACCTACAAAGTAACTTATTTGACCATTGATAATTTTGTATATGATCCATATTTTCAAATGGATCCCCTCGCGAAGCCAAAGCCAGAGTATTTTTATGCCATGCTCCCTAGGCCTGATTCTGATCCTTGAGAATGAAGCATCCATTAAGCTCATTGAAGGTTCTTCTAACAATAGCTATGCGATCAACATCTTTACCAACCCGAGACTCACAAAAGTCATTGTACCTTATGTAGACAAGTGCATGTATGGCATTGAGTGATCCCTCATTAGATTGCTCCACATCTTCAGTAGTTTCAATGGTCACTTTCACAATCTTCAAGTTGGACAGATCATGATTACTACCAGTGCTCCTAGTCCTATGAGTAGTGGCAACAACAAGTTCAAAATATAGACGAATCCAGTCATTGGGTTGCAGCTCTGATTCCTTGACCACGTAAAACTGCTTTTTATTTTCGAAAAGATCCTCTGGGGGTCACTTAGGCAAGCTACTTCCGGGGTAGCAATAATAGTATTCAGTTCTCAACGCTCCATCCTCAGTGTTTGTCCCTCGAGGTCTAGCAATATCGGACGTCAAAATCAACTTGCCAATACTTTTTTCATTAACTTTAGTCTGAAAAATTATTATCCAAAGCCTCTTTGTTTTCAATCCGCTGCGACATCGTCAAGGAACCCTAGAAGCGAGCGGCTTATGCTTTTTGATTCCAGGAGATGAATCTAATATTCATAAGTTGGTTTTTCATTTTCAATTAAACACGTATTGTAATATCATTTGACCAATCGAAACTAATTCAGCTTGGTTTGGTTCGGTTCTTTCTTCGGTTTTAGTTTTGAGTCTAACACTGGTTATTTGATTTCATCCCAACATTTCCAATTCACTAGTCTTCTACAACTTCATTCCTTTAGCTCAAAGAAATAATTTAGGGTTTGATTTTTGGGGATGTTCAAGAACTTCAATGCATTGGTGTTTTTTTCTTGTTGGGATGATTATTGCAGTAGATGAGAGAATTAGCAAAGTAGAAATTTACGTTCTCTGTCAATGAACACTAAGTATTGTGTACCAATCAAGTGTTGTTTTACAGTTCTGTGATTCTCTCTTCAATCATTTACTGTTGGTGGATGAAATGCTAGTTAACTAGATTGTACACTATCAAGTTATTGGGGGTTATTGTTTACTTGTTAGTGTACTTATGTCATTTGGTAATTTTAGTTAGTTTATTGCACTGACTGATATGATTCCTCAACTAATAAATCAGTTCCCCTACAGGTGTTTAAGAGATTTGAGATTTCTCGTTATTTAGCTACAAAGGATACACTGTTGCTACTCATTTGTATATTTATCTTGTGAAGGGCACATAAGCTCATATAGCTTGTTGACTATACTTATTTATTTCTATGTTTTGATCTAGCAAAAGTAGGACTCCGGTTTCCTCTACTTTATTTTTCTTCCTGGTACATCTTGTTCTTGATAATGAATTTTCTTTTGCTTAACGAGGATTTGAAAAAGAGATCAATAAAATTTGTAGGCTAAAACGGTCAGAGGTAATGATCTTGACTTCTATGATCCATTGTGGATCTTATGTTGAACAAGATGTAATAAGTAACGCCTTGTGCTTCAAGATACTCCACAAACTCTTTAGCAAAGGTAGTGGGGGTTTCATGCGTTTTGCACTGGGTTAAAATGCTCACAACTGTCTCCTAATTTTGGCTTGTAGATCATGTCATTTACCACGTCAACTGCCTCCTTAAGTTCTCCCTTTCTTGATAAAGAATCAACATAAGTTCCTATGTGCTCAATTGATGATTCGGTTCCTAGAGTTTTGAAGATCCGTCCAAGTAAATACTGCGCATAGCTAGTCTCCCTGGCATGAGCACATGCAAGCAACATGATTAATCTCCGTATATGTTTTGTTTTTTTTTTGTTATTGATAGATGATGTCGATACATGTTTTGGTTTTTATTTAATTAAGAATTTTTTTATTTAAATTAATTTAATATCTAATTCGGTAGGATTTGCTCTAAATGATTTTAATGAGAATAAATAACATAATTGATTTGACATAGGTTTGAAGCATATTATAACCTTAAAAAACAAAATACTATAACTATATGTTAAACAAAAAAAATAAAATATTTATAAACCATAAAGAAACACAAAAATAATAAATTAACTTACCAGAATAAAATATAAATATTTAGTAAAAAACAAAAAAATAACACATTTATATTAAAACAATTAATCCGCGGTACACCGCGGGTTCGAATCTAGTATTAATTATTGTTTAACCAATTGAAAAATATATGTAATTAAAGAGAAGAAAATTCAAAAAGTTATACCAAAGTGCGGTTGAATCAGCTACTTAGAAGACTATGTATCAAAGTGATATCAATCTGAATTTGAATTCTACATGTTATATTTGGGGAGAGAGCTCATTCAAGCTAGTGAATCCACCAAAAATATTATCTTTGAACCTAAAGAAACTATGATTAACTTCCTTGTCGTAAGAAAAATGTCCACAATACCTTCCATCGATTTAAAACCCCACAATATACTGAGGTTGCATTTTGAGTACTCGTGGTAACTGCTAAGGAATAAACTAATTTAACCGATTTCGGTATTTAATCCGAGGGAGATTAAGAATCTCAGCCCCATAATTTTGAAGTTTGTGGTACAAAACTAAAAAGACTACTCAGGGCAACTCTATTACCATAGGTTAGTTTTGCATATTATTTGACCAAGCGAAATTAATTCAGCTTGGTTAAGTTTGGTTTGGTTCGGTTATTTCATCCCTTTCAATTTTGTTTTGGACACGTGTCAAACGTTCAATTCAATTTGACTTTTTAGTAAACGGCACCGTAAAACGTCATTTTGAGCGTTTTGTGGGTCTCAAGGCGAAATCGCAGATCGTCTCGACGACCAGAATCAGAAAGCTATGGAGTTGGAATTCCGGCGTCGTGATTACGGAGTTACGCATGAATCTCAACTCCTTCCTCGCTCACAAGCTCACAAGCATCCTCTTTCCTCTACACTTACTTCTCGTCAAACAGAGGTCTGCGATACGCTTCCTTAGAGCGTTCACTGTTTATTTCATCCTCACATTTCCAATTCATTAGTCTTTTTACAACTTCCTATAGCTTCAAGAAATAATAATTTAGGGTTTGATTTTGTGGATGTTGGAGAACTTCAATACATTGCTGCTGAATTCGAAGTCTTCGTGTACCCATTATTTTTTATTTACGTTCTCTGTTGATGAACAATTAGGCATTGTGTACCAATCAACTGCTGTGATTTTCTCTGGTGTATATATGAATTATACTACCAAATTATTGAGGATGGATATATATACTGTTGCTACTCATTTGTATATATATCTTGTGAATGGCACAAAAGTTCATAGCTTGTTGGAGTATACTTAGTTCAGTTGTTTAATACTTTGATCTAGAAGAAGCAGGATTCGTGTTTCCTTGACCTTATTCTCTTCGTGGTACAATGTAATCTTGTTCTTGATAGAAGAATGATTTTTCTTTTGCTTAAAAATTCTCAAAAATTGATCAATAAAATTTGTAGGCTAAACCGGTCAGAGGTAGTGACCTTGACTTCTTTGATCCATTAAGGGGATTTGATGTGACTGCTTCAGCAGAAGAGAAGGTTGAAGATACTTCTATCTCCATTGAAGCTGTAACTCAGGAACTCATAAAGGAGTGGAAATCTCTTAAAAGAATCTTGATGCAGCGGTTTCCTGTCTCTAAAGTGATTTCATGTTCTCCAGTTACGTATATTCTTTGCATAAACTCTGTAGTATTTGTTTAAAACATAGAATTTCATTTTTCTTTTATTAATACTGATCATATAGCTACAAAGAGCATTTGGTGTTTCCCTTATCCATCTTTTCTAACTTAACTACCCATCTTCTACAGATATCTAATATAATTATGAAAGGTTCTAAAGGTATGTCTTCGTTATACCTAGTAAATATCTTTTTTTTAATTGTAGCATGGTATATTGTTTTTTGAACTCGTGGTCGTGGATGCATATCGTAACAGCTCTTACTCTGTTTTACTCAATCAGCAGTTGAGACCCCTTCTGCTCTTTCACATTTGGAGGAAACTGGCACCGAACAAACTTCTCTAGAAGAGACTGCCAAAACGATTAACCAACAGGAATATCTAGCCAAAGTACACGAGCTAAGAGATGGAATAACTTGCGTTTGGCAGGCTGAAGATCGAGTAACATCATTGAAGTTATCGATAAAGGTTAGCTTCTTAACTAATCAAACCGCTTTGTAATAATAGCTGGAAAATCTGTATGCAAAAAAATTCTAAAATGGTTGTGTTCTATTCCTCTATCAATTATCATTAATGAATCATTGTTTTTGCCATATGAATCATTATAAATGATTCATTAGATTAAGATATCCAATACGTAGTGCTCTCAAATGCTCGTGTAGAATTGGATTTGTGTTTCAATACTTTTTCGCCATAGAAGCAGTTTTCTTGGAAAGTAAAAATATGTATGTGATTTGGTCATAGATAAATGATCCGTAACTAACAAACTGGATTATTATAATTATAAGATTCAATAATATCTTCCATTTTGCAGGTCACAAAACTTCTAATGGATACAACAGTGTTGCAGTTTTATCCTACAGTCTTTGTCATTGTCACTGACATGCTAGATATGCTTGGGGATATGGTGTGGGAACGGATCAAACAGAAAGCGGAACTTGATGTAGATGGAACAGTGATCTGCTCCTTACAGAGTATGCTTTTCTATTCTAATCATGTATTAGCTAGCAAAATAATATTTAGTCCTGAGCATAGTGTTATCGAGAATGGAATTACATGACCTGGGCATCTGTTTATGACTACAATCAGACACATATGTTTGAAGCACAACATGTTAGCCTTACTTCTAGTTGCAGCTTATAATTTCTTTTCTAACCTGTGCTAAAGACAGATGATTTTCAAGCAAGTGATATCTGCCTCGAAGCAAGAGAGACTTGCTATAACTGGTTTTGCAAAGTTGGTTCTGTTCGAGAACTTCTCCCTCGCATGTAAAGCCTATATCAATAATTTTATTTATTTATTCTCCCTACCTTCCTCTGCCTTAGCTTTGGCCTTTCTTTGTCTGCCCATAGTTACCTGGAGCTTGCGATCTTACCTTGCTGGCGTTTCCTCATTAATCAACCTATGGAAGTTCTGGATCGTTTAATCATGATGGTGAGAGGTCTTGCAGATCCACTGGCATCTTTGTATTGTCGTCTTTATATGGTGCATCGCATGCAGAAGTTCGGTTTTTGCAATTCAGGTACCCATTCTATGCTTCTTTCAGCTAAATGCTAGATACACGGATAGTGGAAGAATCATAATGCTTTGTAATTTTCAGAGCAAGCTTGCTTTCTTGAAACGAACTGGATAGAAGTTTACCCATAGTCACACTTTCATGCTAGTTATGGAAAATAATCCGTATCTTATAAGTCATGAGTTTCATTGTCATGAGAGAATGGTGCTCGAAGAGAGTAGGGAAGGCTATTTGACTTGAGTATAGGACAGGAAAATTCTCGTGAATTCTTCCATCATGACTGAATATTTTTGGATGAAGTGTCTCCTATCCTATTGGTTTTAGCATGATGATGCATAATTCTAGGCACCAATGCATGATTCTGAGAATTTTGAAGTTAGCCTTTTACATGCCAACGATTATATCTCTAAGTTGTTTTTATTCCTTGAGGAAGACACTTATTGTTATAAGTTTGACCATGATGTAACAGGATATCTAATCAAATGTATCAAGGATGTTGAAGATATATTGGTGCCGGTTTTAGTGGACAAGGACGGGTATTCCTATATTACAGATGATAAAAAGTTGCTTTTTAGTTTGATGGAACCAGCGATTGAGTATATAATGAAATGCTTATTTCTTACTGGACGTCAGGTTAGTAAATGTTCTCGACCGGTTAGTGACTGAAAGCTTTGTTCTTTTTGGTTTCTGTTTAGAATCCCATTCCCAGTGGCTTCAGAAAATAACTTTATAGTTGGTTTTGTATTACCTTTGCAATTTTGCTGGGAAAAAAATGCCTGCCACACATTGTTGATCCTTTCCTTGGTTTGTGATGAATTGATTGTTCTCCTAAAAATTTGGTTAGTGTACAGGAGAACAATGTCCTGGACATTCTTGAGGAGCTTGGATTTGGAAGGAATAAAAACCAGTCGTCCTACAACTTTTCTCATGTCTCCATTTTACTTCATCATCTACTCAAGGAACTTCCATCTGAATTAGTTAGTTCGCAAGCTATGGAGATCCTGCATATGATTAAATGCAGCAATGATTGTTCTTTCAGTCAGGTTGTTTCCTCATTTCAGATTTAATAAGCCACAAAATCCATCCACTCTTACCCTTCCTGTTATGTTGTACTGCTTTGTCGAGCAGATTTTGAATTATTGGTTACTTGGAAATAGATTGTGCGAAGAGAAATCTCAAGCCGGTTTTCTTAGTTCACTCATCAATGAAGTTTTTCAGGTTTTGTTCTTTCCTTTTCGTTCAACAAAAGTAGGAATTCATTCATTTTCATGGATTTTTCAATCTTTATGTTCCTGCACAGTTGGTGATATAATGACATACTTTACATGTATGTACATCATCTACCAAAAGATGAATCTTAGTCTATTAATCCTTTCCGTGCACAAATAATATATCAACAAAAGCTGGGTAAAGATAAAGGTGGAGTAACTATTTCAACAGGCTGACATTTAGATGTAACAATTGGAACAGGCTGCGTCTCAGTATCAGACACTGTATGACTACTTAAGAATTATGGACGCATATGTGGATCTTATGATTCAGAAAAAGATGGTGAGGCTGAATTGCTTTTTTTCTTTATCTTTTTTTTTTTCATGAGAATTCTCTCATCTTGTTTCTCTAGAATTAGTAATCAGTTTCAATGAATTCAGGAAAATCATCTGGATGCTCTCTTCGATGATATTGTAAGTCTAGCTCGCGAGAAGTTTATTTCTGAAGAAGAACAAGCAAGTTTGCAATCCATCATTTTGAAGCTGCTCTCTCATGTCGAGGACCTGCAAGAAGTACTTCCTCTGGTAATACTTCCTTCCCTCATTCCTCTTATCTACTTTCAGGCTTTCAGGAAACAATACACAGCATCCAAATAGGGTCTTTGTTTAATGATACCATTATATAGTCTCCTTAAACGACTTCTTTGGTTACCTTCCAGAATCATTTCATCGAGATTTTGGATCTGATGTCTGGGTCTTCAAAGAGCAGTGTTAACACGTACCTTCTTAACATGGGCACTAGGTAAGGCTTGTTCGTTTTTCTGTCATTCTTAATGTGAATAAATAATCTCACACATATTGGATGGGGCACATAGATCATTGTAGTTCATTGTCAACTTGATGAACATTAATTTGCATCGGAACAGAGAGCGACTGAAACTGCATATTTATATATATAGAGTCACCAAGCTCCCTCCAAGATATTGGGGATCCTATTTTGAGGGATCGGTGTACAGCTACAATCATTATGTTTAACTATTGATTTTTATTTTCTTTCCTGGTTAAAGTATACAAGTAAGAAACCAACTCTCATCAATTCGAGCTCTTGGCGATAAGCATTATAGAGAGGGACTGCAATTGTGGTTCAAATCTAGAAGCTAAAATCTTGTAAAAGTTTCTTTTTCTTTTTTTTCTAAACTTTTGAAACAAGGTAGCATTCGATGTAAAAACGATATTTTCTTTTGAATTAATTTAACATTACATTCAAAAACAAAAAGTATACATGTTTATTTCCCCTTGGAGCAGGAATGGCTGCATATATGATTCAACAACGGTGCAATTTCTTTTTGAAGTTTCCCAAGCTCTCTATGATGCAACAGATTTTGTTAACATAAAGGATGATGACAATCGACAGACAGCACATCTGATTTCTCGTTTTGTTGAGATGGTACCTAAGTTCCACATATATTATTACGAAACCAATGAGTACTTGCTGTTTTGTGTCAAGTTGTTTGATTTTGGCTTCACTTTTGGTGCTTAGGTTGACTATGGGGCAGAAATGGAATGCCAATTGATGTTTTTGTCGGAGTGTCGTGAGGCCTTTATTGGAATACATGAACTTAAGGTCAGCAAAAAGTTAATTGTACCTTGGTATCAGCTTTTACTTTTAATTACTGCTATACCTGTAGAGGACTCTGTATAGTTCCAGTCTTGTGGGTTCTTTTACTTCTTAAAAAGAGTTTGAGGTATTCAACTAATTATGATGCATATGTACTATCTAGTTCTTTCTTGCTTAGTCATGACACATACTTAGCCTTGAATATGAGGGCCAAGCAGCAATATATATGCCATTTGGTGCGTAATTTAAGTGATATGTTATAACATGTTATTTATCTGGTGGGAAATTGCAAAAGATTGTGGTGCAGCCATACAAGAATTTGCAATATAATAGGAATTAGGTGAAAGCTCTATAAATTACTACAAAATTTGACTGGATATCATATGGTACATTTATTGGAAGAAGAAACAAATATAAGGAGAAGAGAGGAGTGCATAGAATATTATATATTAATTATAGAGAGGGAATAAGGGCAAGAAATATTTCCCATGTGTTTTTTTCCTTGCTATTGTATTCTTTGTTTATTTGCATTAGAGCTTGACGCACATGATAATTATCAAACTTTTGCTTGATTCAATGTTGTGATCATTATTACTATGTTATGGTCACTGACTGTAGGAGACACTTGTCCGTTCAAGCAACACCTTGGCAGTAAAAGCACTAAAAGCAGGAAAGAAGTATATCAACTTTGTAAAATCTTGCCTAGCATTTAGCGAAGTGACCATCCCTTCTGTTTTAACTCCCACGAAACACTTAAATCTTTATCTTGAAACTGCTGAGGTGATGTCTTTGTCTTTTTCAGTCCTTTACACTCAAACTTTCAAAAGTATATACGTAATGAATTTTTTTTTACAGGTTTCACTTTTAGGTGGTTTGATTTCTCATTCAGATGGACTGGTCATGTCAGCTGTTGAGTCTCTAGAGGATGTAGCGCTGACAGATGGTGCGTTTATTTGTCTAAAAACATACTATATAACTACTTGATAATTAACAAGTGAGAAGTAATAAGACTAGTACTACGAATTGTAGTCACCCTAAAACCAGTCACTGCAAAGAGAACACTTGCTTTAAATTTTGTAGCTAAATGATGATTCTAGGTCGGTGGTATGCATACACATTTACTTAACAAGTTTTTCAAGAATGGATAATTATCTTTGTTCTCGCCACTCTGGCTTTGCATGTTTCATATTTTTCCATTTTAGGGTGTTCATTAGGTCCTTTTGTTCTTCTTTAGATAGATGTATATGCCTTAGCGTTTTGTAAATGGATCTGGGTCTGATATTTTTGAGGGTATAATACCGTATACATTTTTGGCAGGTTTTAAATCAATTGATGTGGATAGTATGGCCTCGGTGGTATGCAAATTGTGCAGCCTTTTGGTAATGGTCCCAGGTAAATTGTGGAATCTCTTGGATTGCTTTTGCTTATCACTGTAATAGATACGATTCTTTCATCAAAATGCTTTCGTCTGTCATTAATTCTTTAGAGTCTCATAGCTGAGTTTACTCTTATTTTTTTGTATATTCAATTGGAAAGGTAATCCCGAGAAAGGCGTGATGGAGATCCTTAAGAACATCTTTTCTGCTGCTTGCTCTAGTTCATGGTATCCTTATCCGAAAGATTATACTTACCTAGATGCACATATTAGATATGAAAAATGGACATGTTGTATTCGCTTGTCTGTCTGCTGTTCTAATGCCCTTTTTCTTCTCTTTTACATTTCGCGGTCCCTTATGGTGTGGTTATGTGACATTTCGTGATGTTGCAGGGCAATACCGAGATTGAAGGTGAAGATATACTGTGCGATAATTTCACTGTCGTCGACACTTTCCCAGGATAATCTGCCTTACCGTTGTGCCAATCCAGAGGTAATATGCCTCACATGATCTTAAAACATGCTAAACATATGTTGAGTTGCCGCAAATATCTTGGTCTAGGCAGTATGTTTTCTGATGGCTAGATATAAAATCTAAACATTGGGTTTCACTTATTTTTGTGCAGATAATTGGAAATGATTTGATGTTCTTTGGTGATTCATCATACAAGCAGGAACTTGTCTCGTGCACTCAGCTAATTTTAGGTGAACTATTAGATGCTATTGAGCAAGAGTCTTCACAGGTAAAATTACTACCATTAGTAAGATTCCTTTTAAATCTTTTGTTCTGTAATTAAGTCGAGGTTATATTATCGCAGATTACTCGGGGGAACATGGCGCTTGAAGCTTGCAATTGCATATCATCGGCATTAGTCGTACTGTTCTCTCCCAAATTTTTCATTTTTCCCATTCCTGAGAAATTAATTATTTTTTCTTCTTATTAACTGGGCTGGTGACACGTTTGATGATGTGCAGATGAATGAGGAACTCTCACAATTTCGCTTGAAACTGCTCGAAACAGCAAAAAGTTGTTTGGGGGCCAACGATAGGTACATCGAATCCACTATGAAAATGATATGATCCCAAACTGTGGTGGCAAAAAAGGCATGTGTGATTGTTGAAATTGAAAACAGATAAATTATGTCGATATGATATTCTTTCAAGCTCTTTTTATCAACTTGATTTGATTAATTGAGTGAAACACAAATCATTTGATAACAGTTAATTACCTTGTTAGCTTGGTGATGAGTGTAGAATGATATCCAGCTTCTTAAACATTACGTAGATTTGCATGGATTTTTATTCTCCATGTTCCCCACCTCATTACTTGTTCTTCTTTTTAAAATTATATTTTACATCTATAACATCTATCGTAAAAATTAGACAATCTTGTATATTATTATCAATATCATCTAGCAGACTACTGAATTATTCCTAATAAACAATTACAAACTTTGTGTGTTTACGACACCACATCCCTCATATATATACGCATTAAGACAAGATCATTGTGTACATAATCTCATGTTTTAAAATAGTAAGCAATGCTTCTTTAGTTATCAAAAGAAAATGGTTGTTTCAAAGTTCGAACTTTTATTTTTGGTAAAAAAAAAAAAAGATTATAAAATAAATTAAGAACCGTTGCTTATATTTTATTTTTTTCTGATAAACAACGTTGCATATGTTATTCTTGAAACTTTTGTGTTTGGTAAAAAAAGGTTATAAGAACATTAAAAATGGTTATTTAGTTAGGAAATTATGAAAATTTTGAATAATCAGTTAAACTATATATTCACAGTTAAATCAAAATGTCAAAATGCTACAATTTATGATTAGGATGATTACTTATTTCTTGTCCAAAGCGAAAAAAAAAAGAATGAAGATAAAGATTCTATAAAAACTTGGGTTTCTTTTTTAATCTTATTTTAATCAAAGAAATACATCATCAGACACATGGTGACGTGGCTAAACAAGATTGGCACAGAGTCTATCTTCACCAAATTTTGACAGAAACATAGATAACTCAACGAAAACTGTGTTTTTTTTTTCTGGGGTTAAAATTTCAACAAAAAAAAGAGAGAAACTTTGAATCTGAAAAATGTTTTGCGCATGTTACCATCATCCATTACCTGCCAGGTCCGTCGTCCTGAATCGGCAGGCGAAGCCAACAGAGAGTCTGAGAAGAAAACAAGTGTTCTTTTTCTTATCTTCAACTCCTTCAAGCTTGAGCCAACATCAATGGCAAATCAGTAAATATCCCAAAATTGGACTCAGATTAATAAAACCAAAAGCAAGTGTGTTGCCTCCTTCTGAGTCTGGTGATATCAGTACCTTTCTCCTCGTAAGGTCTGTCTCTACAGTCTACTTCCAAATTTGTTCTTTTCTTTATATTTTGTACTTTTTTTTTTTTTTTTGAAATTTTTTATATTTTGTACTTAAGAAAGAAAAGTTTCTTAATTTATGGCGATTTTATTGTTATTACTATTATTGGGAAACTAAAGTAGCTAATTTGTTTGGATTTAATAACTTGTTGCAGTGGAGTAATGATCTCCATGTATTTGGTAGCCAATTTTGTGGTTCCATCGTTGATCTTCAAATCTCTCCAAGTTGAAGAAGAGGAAGACTCCGATTAAACTATTGAGCTCCAATCATTTGAAGTTTTACCTTTTTTCCATTGGAGTTTATTATATCTCGTAACTCTGCAAATTTATTGATACAAGCTCCTTTCATTTAATTTTAGTATCATCTAGTATTAACTATTTATCTCTATATAATTATTTGAGTAATGTTACAGGCAAAATAACTTTACATTTACGTGAGATATTACAGTAAATGTCATTAGACCATCTTTTTATTTTTTTCAAATCTTACTAATAATTATAATAATTTTTTATTTATTTAATCAATTCTCTAATATATATCACCAAAAAATCGGTACATAGATATTTCAAATTTTAATTCTTAATATTTTAAATTTAAATCTGTTTATTTATTTTTTAGTTTTTCCAAATCTGTTTATTTTTATTTAGTATCTCCTAAATAAATATGAAAATATTTAATTAGAGTATTTAAACAATATAATATTTAAGGTTTTTAAACAAAGTAATTAAATATACAATAATAATAAAAAAATTAATATATATAAATAAAAAGATGTAAATAATATTTTAAACAATTATTACTTTCCATGAAAAATTAAACTCACTTTCTCTCTCTTATTAATTATGGATGAAAATTAAAATTATTTTTTACCTTCCAACTTTAAATCATCCAGATCTTCAAATTTCTAATTTTTACAATGGGTCAGGACGGATCAAAATGGGTCAAGACAGATCATGACAGATCTCATATCAAAATTTTAATTATTGATAATAATTGATATATTGGAATAAATCAAATTATTATAGATTCTTTTGAATAATCTGAAAATATATGCATAACACCACTTAACTTTCACAACGAAATAATATTATAATCTAATATATTAAATAACTTTTCAGCAAATATAACACTGCACATAATTATATAATTTTTATTTTAATTAACACAACACAAGTCGTAAATAATAATAAAAACAAGATATTAAAAGTATAAAATAAATCTAATTTAAAATACTAATAATAAATAATAATCTATGATAATATAAACTAACGAAGTATGAAGTAAATATTTTTCCACGCTGCATAGCGCGGATTACTATCTAGTACATAATTATATTACCAAATCATACTTTTTCTGAACTTTTTTTCCTTTATATATATAAGCATAGAGATCAATCAAAAGTTTTAAATTTTATTACATGGAATTCTAAATTGTTACTCAAATAGATTTTTCAAATGTTTTCGCGTGCAATTTATTTATAAACATAGAAAACAATTAAATTTTTTTCTATTTCAGATGAAGGTTATAATAGTAATTACGGGAGATCATTGGATCTCAGTGGGAGCAGTTGATTGACGTTTTAGAGACCGTTGACGAAGAGTCGCCGAAGCTGACTTCTTCCACGCGCTCTCTCATATATAAACTCATCGGAGACGATAATCTCTGTTAGTCGATCGGATAAACAAAACCCAGATTCCGCTTTTCCCAGATAAATCAAACCCAGATTCAAATTTTCCCAGGAAAAATCCAAATTTAAAAATGCACGATTTTTGCTTCACAATCCCGTACGGGATGCTTCTAATCGTCGGAGGGTTCATCGGATATATGAAGAAAGGAAGTATTGTATCTCTCGCCGGAGGTGCAAGCACTGGATTGCTTGTTGTTCTCGCTGGTTTCATCAGTCTTAAAGCTTTCGCGAAGAAGAAGAATTCGTCTCTCGCTATTGTTCTCGAAACAGGTTTCAATTGCTATTGTGATTTTGGATGAATAGTACTATTGCAATTTGAGATCTTACTTGCTTAGTTGTGATTTGGTTGATTAATAGGAGGAAAAGTTCTGATCTTTTAAAATTAGAATTCAGAGTAATTAATTTGGCTTCTTTGTTGTAATCAAGAACTTGTTTTTTTTTTTTTTTTTTTTTACGGTGGTCTCTAGCTTAAGATCATTAGATAAGCTATGTTAAATGTGTAATTAGCTTATTGTTTGTTGCTAATTGTGTGTGATCTCATAAATGAAAACTGAGGCACACTTAACTGTCCATATCTGTCTTGTGACTATAGTGGGTTGAAGTGTGCCATCTATGTATCTGAGGATATTGGTGTTAACTAATAACTGACGTTACAGTTTCTTTAGTTTTTCTTCTCTTTCAAGTATTTGCAGTGAATGAAAACTCATAGTATATGAATGTCTTGGAATGCAGTCATTGCAGGTGTTCTCACATTTGTCATGGGAAAACGGTTCTTGCAAACTCAAAAGATTATGCCGGCTGGTTTGGTTGCTGGGATCAGATAATTTATCAAAAGGTTTAGGCTTTCTCAATTGAATTAACACAAAAAATAAACCATTTTCTTTGTGTTATATTGCAGTGCTCTCATGACTTGTTTCTACGTATACAAGATCGCGACTGGTGGCAACCACATACCACCCAAAGCTGAATGATGTTTATGCACTCTGGTTTGTAATGGAGTATGTGATCTCCTCCATTGTTAAAATAAGGTGTAAGAATTTATCAATTTTGAAATCTGTATGGCATAGACAATGCGGTTGTGATTATGCCTTAAAAGGTTTGTTTATATTGGTCCCTAGACCCTAGACAAACATGGTCTTTTTGTCTATGAGATTTTAGTTCCTAATGTATCAGTTAATCTCTTTAATAAGTCTAATTTTCTTGGCTTATATATGATCTATTTCATGTGATGGAATCAGACTATCTCTGTAATAAAGAAAACTCTGATATGCAACACACCAAGAAGCTATTAGCTCATAGCCGAGTTCAAAACATACTAAGCAGGAAAACAAAAAAGATACTAAACCAAAAGATTAGAAAGGTGAGACTCATCTTTGATATTTTACTTGCATTTGACGTCTCCTTTCCTCTATCTGCCCAAAGCAACACCTACGTCAAACGAGCTTCTGCCATCTTTCTCTGTTATATGGCTCTCCTTTCTATCAGCCATGCCACATTTCTTTCTGCTTGATTAATACGCTCCTCTATCGATGATGCCAGCAACTTCAGCTCTTGAAATCTCTTTTCAGTAATGTCAATATCAACTTCATCCTCACCAAAATCCTCGTTTCTCTTTTCTAGATCTTCTGACACCTCACTAGACTTCATAGTTTCTTCACTTCCTAGGCCATCATCATGAAGCAAACAATCACTGTGATCACTAGATGAGCCCTGAACCATACTTTTATATGCTTGGCTTTCTGTTTCATCAGCTCTTTCATTCATTTTCTCTTTTTCTAGTAGTGGTAAAGTTTCGTCTCCAGCATCTCCTATCAAATCAAACTTCTGACAAGGCCCTGAATCATTGTGATCTGTCTCAAATCTACTCTTTTTACCAAGAGGTTCAGAAGCATCTCCAATATTCTTGACATCACTATACTTCTTCTTATGAAGTCTCACTAATTGACCAATGGAGAGGTTATCATCTTCATCATCATTGTCTGATTGAACCTGTGCCTGACAATGACCCTTTGTACTCTCATCGTTCTCATAAGCTTCCTTCATGTACTTGCATCTCTTGTTTGTAGAATCCTCAGCTATATTCAGTTCATCCTTGCTTGTTCTATTCATCTTAGAGCCTAAAGTCTCAGCTGATTCAACATCCTGCTTCGTCCACCATTCGCAGAACATTGGGGTAACACAAGATGCTACAGAAATGGAACGAATGTATAATGTCAAATCATCAATAGGCTTATTGTAATCATTCCAAGCTGCCTTCTTTGAGAGGTTGATCTGGTTAACAGGACAAGAAACATCTTGAAGCATCCCAAACTGTGTAGCCACCCGATTAGGAAAGTAATACTCCACACTGTCAAGTCCAACAAGCTCACACACCTTGATGCATCGAGCAAAGGAGATAAAGTCTTCATCAAGATTGGGATCAACAGGATAAAACTTAGGAAAGTCCCAGTTTTTCAAAGTTTTTGTGTATGACCGCCACTCAAAACTGTCGATCTTCGAGTTTTCCAGAATCTTCCTAACACTGCTAGTTTTCTGTTTCAGGTCAGACCAACGAGCTATTCTTGGCTCACCCTTTAGCAACTGATTAGGTTTTGGCTGTAGTTTCTTGAATCTCTCCCATGTCCAAACTAGGACCAGCTTGAACAACCCAGTCAAATCAAGTTTGACCCTAATAGGAGATTCGCTGCAAGCTTTAATGTGGCTTTTCAAGAGACTTAGCTCTGCATACAAATGAGCAAGAACGGCTGGAGCAAGAGCAATCTTAGTACCAATTGAAAGATGAGCAGCAATTGGAAAAATAGCTTCATCGATATGATATAAGCGTGCTGGAAACACAAAGTAGCTAAGCCACAACACAAGGAAAGCCACATGCTCAAGCTCATCACCACTGTCCATGAATCTCTCAATCCAAGCTATTTGGCGTACGAAGATGACTTTATCTTTCTTAATCATTTGCCATTCTTTCCCCAACTTCGCCACAGTCTTCTGTTCTGAGCTATCAAGAGTAGCAAAATGGTTGTTTTCAAGTACCATATCGTCTTCAAGTGTAATGGTTGTTTCACCCCAAGGGAAAACAAAGGTTTTAGTGTCATGACACCATTTCTCAGCAATACCCAGAGCGAGATCTGCGTTTTTACGGATTCTATGTGTGGATGCTACGATTGCTTCAAAAATCCCAGCTTTTCTCCAAATGGGTTCGTGCAAAGCAGACATTTTTCTAGCCCAAGACTTGAACTTTGTGTTTGTAAACCTCCACCCAGAAAAAGAAACACTGAAAGACAAAGTCTTTAAGTCAGGAGGAGAAGAAGCTGAAGGGTTTTGAGGAGCTTCAGACCCATCAATGGAGGACAATGGGAGCAGCCTAAACCGTGAAAACGGGGTTGTGGGAGAGCAATAAAAGCGTCGTGCTGCTAGGCGAAGCGGTGGAGTGCCGCACCCTAGATGGCGAGAGTCCAGTAGCCGAAAGCATCACTAGCTTACGCTCTGACCCGAGTAGCATGGGGCACGTGGAATCCCGTGTGAATCAGCAAGGACCACCTTGCAAGGCTAAGAGGTAATATGAGGTTTTAAAAGTTGGGATTTTTTTCTGCAGCTAAGTGGACTGTTCTCAGTGGGAAACACCATGATTCTTGTCTCTCTTCAACAAGATCTTCTTCGCTCACCAGTCAAGATTTCTCTATCTCTCTCGCTCCGTAAAATGATTCTCACTACTCTGTCTCTGTAAAATGCTCAGAACTCCCTTTTGTGCCTCTCATCCCTCTCTGAAATTCCTCTTTTGTCCCTGTGACAGAATCCCTTTGAGCAACAAGTCTACTTTGTCATGACTCGTGACTTGGAGCTACATGAAACGCAGAGAGAAGATTTTAAGTCCTGGGCTTGAAATTTGAATGTCCAGCTTGTGTTTATAATCTAACCAACTCACTTTGGCCCATTCTGCAACTCCAAAACTAGAATTGTAGTATTTCACAAAGAAGAAAACTTTCTGATTTTTGAACTCATAGATGAAGACGAAGTATATGATGAGTTTTCCAGGAAAAAAACAAAAAGTGTGGTTAAGGTCCTTAAAGATAACTACTATGTTTGAAAAACAAAAAAATTGGTTAAGGTCATACGGTTTTGGTATTTTCAAAATTTTAATTCTCTTAAACATAATTAGGGTGTTAATTAGAGTTGAAAACCTGCGATCAACCCTAAACATGTACCGCTATAAAACGGGTTAGGGTTTATTTTTTTATTGTTAAAAAAAAGCGGGCATTACGGGTTGATCTGCCATGGTCTACTGTCTTTGTTGGATTAATCCATATGTTAAATATTTTTTATATTAAATTTTGTATATAGTTATGGTTCTTATGGATTATACTTCATTAATTCTTTAAATTATCATTTTTTTCAAAATTCTGAAATTTTAAAAGAAAACTTTATATATTCGGGTAACTCTAATTATAATTAACGTCAAAGTTATTTGTCCAACAAAAACCACTTTCATCGTTCTCATATAATTGAAGAGAATGGTACAATCTAATACTATATTTATGACTAATCAATATAATTTAATCTCTAGTGTGAATGTGTGATTAATTATATTATAATTCTCGGGTTTTTAATATGCAGCTGATGACTTCGAAAGTGTTTGTGAAAAAAGCTAATGGAGTTTCACACTAATGTCACGTCAATATTCAAATTTAAGGTTTTACTTTAGAAACTTTGAAGAGAAGACATTTTTTTCTTTTGTTTCTTAATAAATTTGAGACATTGATAATGCTCACATCAATTTATATTTGAATTTTAAAAAATTTATAACTTGTTGATTTAGTTATATATAGATTTTTTTGATACTATTTTCTTTTTGGTTTAAGATGGATACTAGATGCATTTATTTTATTATCGATGAAATTATATTATAAAATATTAATTTATATTTGACCAGGACGGGTTAGGATTATTAGTTTAAAACATGCGAGTTATGGCGGGTTGACCGGCCAAAAGCTGCAAATTAGCTCAACCCGCAATGAGGCAGATTAAACAGAATGGATTAACCCGCATTGACACTCTCAAACATGATAAGGAATTACCAAATGAAATTAATTGACCAAACATAAACTGATTTAAAATTCTTATAAACCGAACTTATACAAAACTTAGGCCATGAATTGTTGGTAAATTTTAAATAGTTTTTGGCTTTTAGTTTTTGGTTTTTAGTTTTAGAGTTTTTTGTTTTTATTTTATTTTTAGTGTAGATTTTAAGGGAGAAACAACACTGTTATTGCGGTTTTTGGGTTTTCTATGAAAATCAGAGAAATTATAAAAAAGAAAACTAGTTTCTCTAAT
>CM051362.1:9298896-9503896 GCA_028015245.1 Cardamine occulta | reverse complement strand
TTTTAGAGAATCTACTTTTGTAAAATCTTGAATAGATGAAAATTAGATTTTCCAAAATCTAAAACAAAACAAAAAAAAAAACTGTTTCAAAAACTACAAACAAACAAACCAAAAAACTAAAGAGTAAAATGAGGTCTTTAAACTTGACGACAAAAAAAAATGAAGTCTTAAACTTTAAAAGCAAAAGTATTGATTCCTACATTTGATAAGTTCTCGAAAGAGATCATACCAAGATTGATATGTGTTTCCATGAGATTAAGCAGCAGAAACTCCTTTCTTGTTCTGATTTCTTCTGGTTTTCATCATTTTAACCTTTTCCAAAGTCTTCTCCATTTTAACAAGATGTGCCTCCAGTTTCTGTTCCATCTCCTTTATTGCAAGCTTTCTCTGTTTCAATCTTTCATCAATCTCTTTTACTTTCTTAAGTTCACTGTCAAACCACTCATTCAATTTCTTCTTTTCCTCATCTTCATGGAGCAAACACTCTGCTTTCTTAGTTTCATCTCTCCCAATGCTTTCCATAATCGATGCATTACATGGCTCATCATCGATCATAGTCTCCTTCTCTGCAGCATTTTCATTTAAATCAAACTCAAAACCAACAAAAACTCGCTTTGTCTTCTGCGCTTTCCTTGCAGTTTCATCATCCTCTTCACTCATTGGCTCTATTTTAACCGAAGCAAGCTTTTGACAAGGTCCAGAATCATCATCATCATCACTATCAGCCGCCACATATCTCCTAGTTCTTTTTCCAAGTGTTTCAATACCATTTCCTACATTTTTCTCTGCATCACTATACTTCTTCCTAGACCTAGTCCTTTGAGCAACGGCCATGCTACCATCAGCTTCATCCTCACAACCTGTTTTCTTCACGTGCACAGACTTGTCGACACTGCTTCTCTTGTTTGTCAAATCCTCACTTGTCTTGTTCCTCTTCCAACCTGAAGACAAAAGACTCTTCTCTAACTCACATACCTTATCTCTATTCAATGATCTACGAATCTCAGATCTTCTGCGTTTTACAGGAAAGCCTTTTGCCAACTCCTGAAGCTCTTGAGTCAAAGGCAATACCTCGGGAGATACATCAATATCATCTTCATCATAATGATCAAAGCTAGGAAGATCTTGAGCCAAACTAGGTATTGCAAGACGGGAAGGAATGTATAATATCAAATCATCATCAATAGGCTTAATGTAATCACTCCAAGCTGCTTCCTTTGAGAGGTTGTTCAAGTTAACAGGAGGACAAAGATCATCTTGAAGCATGCCAAACTGTAAAGCTACACGATTGGGAAAGTAATGCTGCACAGTTTCAATTCCTACAAGCTCAGACACCTTGTTGCACCGACCAAAGGAGATAAAGTCATCATCAGGATTGAGATCAATAGAAACCCAAATAGCTTCCTCAGGGTAAAACTTAGGAAAGTCCCAGTTTTTCAAAGTTTTTGTGTATGGACGCCACTCAAAAGTGTCGATCTTCGAGTTGTCCAGAATTTCCCTTACACCGTTCATTCTCTGTTTCAGGTCAGACCAACGAACCAATCTTGGCTCACCCTTTAGCATTGGGTTAGGTTTAGGCTGTATTTCCCTGAACCTCTCCCATATCCAAACCAGAACCAGCTTAAACAAGGCAGTCAAATTGATCTTAGAAGGCGATTCGTTGAAAGCTGTAATGTGGTTTTTCAAGAGACTTAGCTCTGCATACAAGTGTGAAAGAACAGCTGGAGCGAAAGCAATCTTAGTACCAATTGAAAGATGAACAGCAATTGGCAAAATAGCTTTATCGATATGATAAAAACGTGCTGGAAACACAAAGTAGCTAAGCCACAACACAAGGAATGCTACATGCTCTAGCTCATCATCACTGTCCATGAATCTTTTCATCCATGCTACTTGGCTTACGTACCTGACTCTACCTGGCTTAAGATTCACCCATTCTTTCTTCAGCTTCTTCATAATCTTCTCTCCTGAGCTATCCAGAGTCTCAAAAACCGGTGAGCCCAAAACAGAGAAACCTAAAAGCATCATAACGTCTTCAAGTGTTATGGTTGCTTCACCCCAAGGGAAGACGAAGGTTTTGGTGTCAGGACACCACTTCTCAGCAACACCTAGAACCAGGGCTGTGTTTTTATAGATTATGTATGTGGATGCCATAACTGCTTCAAAAATCCCAGCTTTTCTCCAAATGGGTTCGTGCAAAGTAGCCATTTTTCTAACCCAAGTTTTGAAAATTGGGATTGGAAATCTCCACCCATTGAAAGAAACACTGTAAGACACAGTCTTTAAGTCAGGAGGAGAAGGAGCTGAATGATTTTGAGGAGCTTCAGACCCATCATTGGAGGAGGAGGGAAGATGAGGTTTTAAAAGTTGGGTTCCTTTGCTGCTGCATAGTGGACTCTTCTCAGTGGGAACCACCATGTTTCTTGTCTCTCTTCAACAAGATCTTTAGGAGAGGAAGAAGAAGACAACTCTCAGATTTTTGAACTCAGAGATAAAGACGTAGAATGATGGATAAAAACAAAGTGTGGTCAAGGTCTTCTTAAGTTAAGGATAAACCAATCTTAAAAAAAATCGTTAAGCATTAATCGGACGGTCGAGGTGGGCCTAGCGATTAATCAAAGAGATTACAAGGAGATTAATCGGGAAATATTTTTAGGGCTACTTTACTTAGTGTTAGTATATATACCATATTAACATATTGCAGAAAGTAGTTGGTGGAGTGGTTATGAAGGGTTAATAATGGATTTGTTCACAATTTCGAACCGCGGACATATTTTTTGGGGTTTTACATTTCACATTCTTTCTCGAGTGTGCAAACTCTGCAACCCTAAACTCACAGCCGCCGCTCATCTTTTTCCACTTATGCATCATTTTATTTCATCTTTATTGATATTTTACACTCAAATATTATAGATTCACCAAATAACACCTGATTTTGGTCTTATGATGAACAAAAACAAGTTTTTAGGATTTCCCGAGTTTTTATCGAATAGGGTGAAATCGGCTCCACATCGCCAAGCGTTTTTTTCGCCGCCTAAGTGTCCTTTGTGGCCATGTTTTAGAACAAGGGGATGAAATATGTCCCAAACAAATTAAATTGGTTTAACCAAACCAATTTCAAGAAAAAATCATTTGGCTTAACCAATTTCCGGTAACCACATCTAGGGTCATCAACTTGTTGGTAAATGCAATCTTAGTATCAATTGATTATAATTATATGATGTGGTTTCAGGCCCAGAGGATTATGGGATTCGGCCGAGAACCTCTTGGTATTCAAAATAAATAAAAAAATAAAAAAAATGGTTACTTGTATCAGAGACTAATTTCAAAAAAATAATTGACACGGAAATAAAATTTGCATTTTGGGAAAATATGCAAAAACGAATAGGTAAAATTTGCAAAAACTAATAGGTAATGGGCCTGATGGCATTTCAATTTTATTTTATTTTCTAAAGCATTATTGGCTTTTACCAAAATGGAATTAATTGACCTAACAAAAACTGATTTAAAATTCTTATAAACTGAACGGTCTCTACTCTCTATACATTCACAAATTGAAAACCGGACTTAAACGAAACTTAAACAAACCAAACGATATGTAAAAGAGTAATATCCTATTAACATATTGTCACCTCTCACAAACTTTCTCTGCACCTTTTCCAAATGCAAAGTAATTGATTCCTCCATTTGATGTCTTGTTTCCATGAGATTAAGCAGAGAACAGAATTTTGTTTTGATTTTTTCTGGTTTTCCATTTTCTAATCTTTGCCAAAGTCTTCTCCACCTCAATAATACGTGCCTCCAGGTTCTGTTCTATCTCCTTTATTGCAAGCTTTTTCTGTTTCAATCTTTCATCAATCTCTTCTTCCTTATTAACTTCACTGTACAGCCACTCATTGAATTTCTTCGTTTCTCCATCTTCATGGAGCAAACACTCTGCTTTCTTAGTTTCATTTCTCCCAATGCTTTGCATAATCGATCCATTACATGGCTCATCATATATCATAGTCCTCTTCTCTGCAGTGTTGCCATTTGCATCAACCTCAAAATCATCACAAATTATTCTTGTCTTCTGTGCTTTCCTTGCAGTTTCATCATCCTCTTCACTCCTTTGCTCTATTTTTACCGAAGGAAGCTTTTGACAAGGTTCAGAATCATCATCACTATCTGCCGCCACATATCTCCTAGTTCTTTTTCCATGTGTTTGAAAACCATCTCCTCCACTTTTATCTGCACTACTATACTTCTTCCTAGATCTGGTCCTTTGAGCAATAGCCATGCCATCATCTTCTTCATCCATAGAACTCTTATCATCATCTTCATGAGTTCGCTTCATCTGCACAGACTTGTAATTACTTTTCTTGTTTGTCCAATCCTCACTTGTCTTGTTCCTCTTCCAACCTGAAGACAAAAGACTCTTCACTAACTCACCTACCTTATCTCTATTTACCAATCTGCGCATCCTAGATCTTCTGCATTTTGCAGGAAACCCTTGTTCCAATTTCTGAATCACATGACTCAAAGGCAATACTTTGGGAGATGCATCAATATCACCATCATCATCTCTATCTTCATTATCATGATCATGATCAAATGTATTCCTTGCATTAAAAGCTTCAATTGGTTCTTTCTGCATCTCTTCAGAACACATAAACTCTGAAACTGATTTCAGCCACCAGTCTTGGTATCTCACAGTGACAGAACCTCGATCGAGGCGAGAAGGCATGTAGAGGTTTAAGCCATCAAGAGCCTTGTTGTAATCATCCCAAGCTTCCTTTTCTGTGAAGTTTCTATAAGGAGTAACCAAACCAGGAAGATCTTGATCCAAACCGAACTGCCTTGCCACTCGATTTGGAAAGTAACCCTCAACAAAACCATCTCCAACAAGCTGAGAAACTAACACATATTGAGCAAAAGAAGCAAACTCAGGATCAATACTTTCATCAACAGTCACCCAGATAGCCTCCTCAAGGTAAAACAAAAGCGGGTTCCAATTATTCAGACGTGTAGTGTAAGGACGCCACTCAAAATCATCAAAACTCCATCTCACATCCTTCATATAGCTTTGTTGCAGACTGCTCCATCGAGAAATTCTTGGCTCACCGTTAGGAATCTCTTTAGGTGTTGGACTTGTGTTACTAAATCTCTCCCAAGTCCAAACTTGAACTAACTTAAACAGAGATTTCAGATGAACTGTTTCAGCACATTTTCCTCTACCCAAATCATGGATTCGATCCAAATCTCTGTATAAGATTGCAAGAACAGCAGGGGCAAGAGCAATCCTTTCACCTCTAGCTAAACGAACAGCGATTGGGAAAACATGTTTCGAAATACTACGAATAGTTTTCCCTGGAAAAACAAAAAACGAAAGCCACAATGCAAGAAAAGCTTCATGCTCCATCTGATCACCTCTACCCAAAAAGCTCGAAATCCATTGTTCTTGCCTCACCGTCTTATCCTTTCTCGCAATCTCTTGACTTACATTTTGCAGTTTCTCCACTGAATCTCTCATCTCCGAGGTTTCTAAAGGAGCAAACGCAGGAGACCCCAAAACAGAAAACCCTAGAAGCACCATAACTAAAGGAAACTTAGGAATAAAGAACAACACTCTTTATTAGATTTATAAAAGCTCTCACGAAAAACTAAATCTCTTTCTCTAAGTCTTATGGTACATCACACCAAAGATTCCTATTTATATGAATTAGCTACTCCTAATTTAACTAGGAATAAATAAACACAAAACCTCTCTAGAATTATCTAAAACATGTTTGTATTTATCTCTAATATCTATTAATCCTACTCGACTAATAGATAACTTTTTCCGGAAGCTACTGGAATTATCCAACATTCTCCCCCTTAATTCCAACATGAATTTCCGGGTCTTGAATTTCTTTCACTCCGATGAGACTTCACATCTCCTTGAACTTGATCCTTGCTAACGGCTTTGTCAAGATGTCAGCCTTTTGCTCAACTCCGGGAATGTGTTCCACAATTATTTGCTCAACTCCGGGAATGTGTTCCACAATTATTTGCTCATTCTCCACACACTCTCTAATGAAGTGATACTTAGCAAGAATGTGCTTACTCCTTCCGTGAAACACTGGATTTTTTGTTAATGAAATGGCTGACTTGTTATCTATCCTCATGAGTACCTTGCTTCCTTCAGTGCCTTGTACTTCATCTAATAGATCCTTAAGCCAAATAGCTTGTTTAGCTGCCTCCGTTGCTGCCATAAACTCAGCTTCACAAGATGATAGTGCAACAGTCGGTTGCTTTTGGGAGCACCATGTGATTGGTGACGTACCGAGATAAAACACATGTCCCGTTGTACTTCTTCCATCGTCCAGATCGATATTATGGTGTCGGATCCCAAATTTTTATGGATAACCTCTTTAGTACAAGCACGTTTAAACATTAAACCATACCTTGTCGTGCCCTTCACATATCTAAGGATACGTTTGATCGCTTGCCCGTGAGACTCTCTTGGACTGTGCATGTAACGGCTTAGAACTCCCACAACATAGGATAGGTCTGGTCTTGAGTGTAAAAGATATCTTAGGCAACCGATGGTTCTTCAATATCTTGTAGCGTCTATCTCTTGTTCATCTTCAGCTTTAGACAATTTAATACTTGTATCCATCGGAATATGAGCAAGGTTACAAGATTCCATGATTGTATCCAATAAGACCTTCTTCGCATATCCTTCTTGATGAATGTTGATGCCGTCTTTACCTTGAGTTACCTCTGACCCAAGATAGTAGGTTAATTTTCCGAGGTCGGACATCTCAAATTTGCCCGCCATATTAACCTTGAAGTCATTAATAATCTTGGAGGATGATCCCGTCACAAACAAATCGTTGATATATATGGTGACTAAGAGAGTGTCCGCCCCTTCTTTCTTGCGATATACGGAATTTTCTTTTAAGCATCTTTGAAACCTTAAACCCTTTAGAATCTGATCGAGTTAATTAATTCATGCCCTTGGTGCTTGTTTTAATCAATATAGCGCTTTAGAGAGAAGATACACCTTGTTTTCTTCTTTAGCTTTAATAAACCCCTCGGGTTGAGACACATAAACGATCTCCTATAATTCACCATGTAGAAATGCTGTTTTGACGTCGAGATGATGAATTTCCCAGCCGTTTGTAGCCGCCAAAGCTATAAGCAAGCGAATGGTCTCTAGCCTTGCTACTGGTGCAAATACGTCTTCATAATCAATACCATGTTGTTGAACGTATCCCTTCGCCACCAACCGAGCTTTGTGTTTACTTATAGAGCCATCAGATTTTTTCTTAATTTTAAACACCCACTTGAGTCCGATGGGCTTTATGTTCGCCGGTTTATCAACAAGTTTCCATGTGTGATTTTTGTTGATTGATAAAATCTCATCCTTCATTGCTTCTAACCATACTTGTTAATCCTTTCCTTCTCCAAAAGTCTCCGGTTCACCATTTATTGTTAGCATCAAGCGCTCGATCTCAATATCCAAAAGAAGGATATAATCTTCAAGATGCTTCGGTTGAGAGATTTGGCGTGTAGATCTTCGTAGAACAGGTTGTTGAATTTGTGGAGCAGATGATGAGCTCGTGGAGTTAGTCCCAGACATGCTGGAAGAGTTAGAGGTGGACAGAGAATCGACAAAACGTTCCACTCTCCCCCGTTTCGTCGATCTCGGCCTCATCTGTTTCAGCGGACTCGGTTCCTTCCGCTTCTTCCTCGTTATCAGCTATGTTTTCTCCATAGTCTATAACTCCACCCCATTCAAACTGGAACATGCCTGGTCTATAATCCTCCGTTTTATCAGAATCTCCCCATCGCCAACTCTTTCCCTCGTCGAATACCACGTCCCGACTAACTACCACTCGCCGAGTTGTTGGATCGTACAACCGGTACGCCTTAGAACCCGGCTCAGTTCCGAGGTGTACAAGATTTTTTGACCGATCATCAAGCTTCTTAAGGTGTGAGGAGTCCACCTTTGCATAACTAAGATAACCAAATACTCTTAAATGTTGAATATTTGGTTTCTTGTTCTTGAAGCTTTCATATGGCGTCAAATTCTCCAATGCCTTAGTTGATATTCGATTGATCAAATATGTGGAGTGTCGAACTGCTTCTCCCCATAAGTAGTTAGGTACTCTCATGGACTTCATGATGCTTCTCGTCATCTCCATTAGCATCCGATTCCTCCGTTCTACAACTCCGTTTTGCTGAGGGGTGTACGGAGCGGTTAGATGTCGAATAATTCCCGTATTTTCACAAAAATCTCGGAATTCTTTTGACATGAACTCGCCTCCACGGTCTGTCATGAGGGTCTTGATACTCAAACCACTTTCTTTTTCTATGAGTGCCTTGAATCTCTTGAATTTTTCGAATGCATCACCCTTTTCTTTCAAGAGAATAGTCAACATGTATCGTGAGAAGTCGTCAATAAGCACAAATATGTAACGGTTTGGTGCTATTGTCGATGGAGTAATTGGTCCACAAAGGTCACCATGAACTAGTTCCAGCGGTTTCTCGGCTCGAAAACTAGTAGAACTAGGAAACGGTTTCCTTGTTTGTTTCCCGACAAGACATGAATTACAAATCTTGTTTTCTTCTACGATTTTAGGCATGCCCGTCACTATCTCCTTTTCCGCCATGATTTTTAATTTTGTGAAACCAATATGTCCAAACCTCACATGCCATCTCCATGAAGCATCGTCGGTTTTTTCGTTTAGACATGTCGGTTTTGCGATCCCCATCTGGATTTTGTATAACCGATTTGACGACCTTGTCACCCTCACAAGTTATCTTCCGTTCTCATCATGTATTGTCAAGAGATCATTCTTCATTCTTACCTCACAACCGGACTAAGTTGCTTGTCCAAGACTCAAAATATTATTCTTGAGCTCCGGTATGTAATAAATTTCCGTTAGGAGTTTTTGTTCTCCGTTTCTTCCTTGGGATGTGATTGAACCTCTTCCCTTGATGTCAACGCATGATTCATCTCCGAATCTTACTTTCCCGGTGATCCCCTCGTTTAGCTCCAAAAAATATGATTTATTTCTCATCATGTGATTACTCGCTCCATTGTCTAAGTACCACATATCACTTTCTCGCTTCTCAGTTGCAAATTTCTTTGGAATCAAATTTTCCTCATTCAAAAACACCACCTCGTGCATGTAGAGAAGAGTGTCGGCTTTTTGTGTCTCGGTAAGGTTTGTCTCTTGATTTTCTTTCTTCTTTTCGGGACAAGCTCTCGCAAAGTGTCCTTTCTTGTCACACCGGAAACACACAATTTTCGACCGATCCTTTAGAGGGTTTTCGGTATTGTATTTTTCCAAGCTGTGGCCATTAAACCTTCCTCTTCCTCTTCCTCGACCTCCTTGTCTTCGTCCCCCTCGACCTCGTCCTCTAAAATTGTTGAACCCACCACGAGAACCGTAAGAATCGGTGGTGTAAAGGAGCTTACTTTGATCATTGTCTTTTGCTTCATCTCCGATTCTCTCTTCATAAGTTTTCAATCGTCCAACAATTTCTTCAAAGGGAGTGGTATTTAAATTCAATACTTGTTCAAGCGAGGCTGTTATTTGAATGTACTTGCTCCTCGGAAGACAATTAAGAAATTTTTTCACCAATTTTGATTCTTCCATTGATCCTCCTAGTGCTACCGCTTTGAAGCGAAACTTTATAACTTTCCCACGAAGTCATCTATTGAGTCCGTATCACCCATCTTTAAGCGATCAAAATCCACCATGAGTGTCTACAACCTTGCTTCCTTCACGCGGTCTGCGCCGATGTTGCGTGTCTTCAACGCTTCCCAAATTTTTTTTGATGTTTCAAGATCTCCTATTTGAAGAATAAGACTCTCGGGGATAGATTGAAACAATAGAGCAATAGCTATATTGTTTTTCTTGACATCGACTGATCCGGGTTCAATCGTATCACACACTTCTTGTACCTTCAAAGTTACTCTCATTCGCCTCGCCCAAACGGTGTAGTTCGAAGATGTGAGCATAAGGCAACTGATCGATGGAGGTCCGGTCTCCTTCGTGCGTGGCTGCACGTTCGTGTCATCTCCCATGGTGTGGTGATGGCGTCGGCTGTATGTCCGTAAGATCTTCGTGATTCGATCAACTCCTAATCGAACTCGTCAAGTCTCAAAGCTCCGCGATCGATTCTCCAACACGGATCGATTTCCTTAAGCTCTGATACCAATTAAAGGAAACTTAGGAATAAAGAACAACACTCTTTATTAGATTTAGAAAAGCTCTCACGAAAAACTAAATCTCTTTCTCTAAGTCTTATGGTACATCACACCAAAAACTCCTATTTATATGAATTAGCTACTCCTAATTCAACTAGGAATAGATAAACACAAAACCTAGCTCTCTAGAATTATCTAAAACACGTTTGTATTTATCTCTAATATCTATTAATCTTACTCGACTAATAGATAACTTTTTCCGGAAGCTACTGGAATTATCCAACATTAACATACTTCAAGCGTTATAGTTGCTTCACCCCAAGGAAAAAAGAAAGATTTGGTTTGAGGACACCATTTCTCAGAAATGGAGAGAACCAGAGACGAGTTTTTAGTGATATTGTAAGAAGATGCCTTAATTGCTTTACAAATCCCAGCTTTTTTCCAAGTTGGTGCGTGTAAAGCTTCCATTTTTGCAATCCAATATACGAAACGACCTTCTGCAACCCAAAACCCAGAGAAAGAACTTCGCAAAGAGAAGATCTTTAGTAGTTCCGATAAAGAAACAGAGAAACCTTGATCAGGATGGGGAAGCTCAGCTACAGAGCCATCGTATGGTTGAAGAAAATGAGATTTCTTCAAGCAACGGACTTTTTCAGAAACCATGACTTCCTCTCTCTCTCTTCGATTAGATGATTCTCATTCTCAGATGATGCGTTCTCCATCTCTGAAGAAGGTGGAGAAGAAGAAGCAACGGATTGAAGAAAAAATAGGGATTTTGAAGGTCTAAACGGAGACTTGAAGACCACCGATCAGCTGCTATGCATGGAAAAAGAAAGGTGCAATTTTTTGTAGAAGATGGGCAGAGGAAAATGTTAAGAGAGTGTACGGAACAGTGCTTTATATGGCAAACAAGCTAAGTCTTTTCCTACTCACCAAATTCAACAAATTTTATTTTTACGGCAAAATGTAATTAATACTACTAAGTACTTACTAATATACGTATATTGGTTTCTCCTTCTGAATTGGGATTGTTTTCCATTTTTTTTTCCAACCAAACATTAAAGATTGTTTTCCATCTTTAAAAAAACAATCATAAATACATTTGTAGCTTTTTAAAAACAATTATTCTGTTTAATTTGAGAACATATTTGTAAGAAATGAATTTGATTTACATGAGTGATAAAATTAATTAAAATAAAATAGCTATAAGAAAATATAAAGTTATTCATAATAATCTAAATTATTAATGTTAAACGATTCTTTTTCCTTTTTTCTTCAGATGTGATCAAATCAAATGAGACTTTTGTTTCATAGATTCAATTCATTTACTTGAATTTTAATAAAATAATATCTCTTAAATCTTTTTTTTTTCTGAAAAATCTATATGGCAACCGTTGCTTTTATGTGGCAAACAAGCTTATTTTGTTTTACTTATGAAATTCAACAATTTTATTTTCACACCAAAATGTAATACTAATATACGTATATTGGTTTCTCGCGCTGAACTGGAATTGTCTTCCATCTTTAAAAAATTCATAAATACATTTGTAACTTTTTAAAATGATTATTCTTTTTTTGTTTCATTTGAGAAGATACAGATTTGCATCCTAATTGCTAAAATATACTCCATCTCTGAAAGAGTGATGTTCTAGTTTTTATATTTTGTTCAACAAAGATTAATTTTTAGTTTTTATTTTATTTTATTTTTGTTGATAAATTATAAACTTCAACATGCAATAATTGAAAATAATTACATTTACTAGATTACTATTACTATTCTTCACATGCATCCACGCTGTTGCGGCTTGGAGAGTATCAGGTATTCCATATGGATTTCTGATTAGAACCGATATAAACGTAGAAGATAAAATACGATATTTATTTACGATAGAACACTACTTTAGAAAAGCATGTACGACTTCTACCCTTTTGGTTATTGTGGCGACTATGGAAAGCAAGAAACGATATGCTATTTAACTACAAATGCATTAGTATGGAGAAAACTTATAAAAAGCTGCAGAGGATACAAAGGAGTGGCTTGATGAAACAGAACAAAATCCAGTGCTGACTCAACGAACAATAAGAGTGCAAAACACGACTAATCATGGATGGCAAAAACCACCTCGAGGTTGGGTTAAATGTAATTATGATGTTTCACACCATGAAAGTGAGAGAGACTCAGGCTTGAGATGGATAATAAGGAACAATGAAGGTACAATCCTACACTGCAAAATGGGATGATTCGAAGGATGACATTCAGTAGAAGAAGCGGAATTGTCAGTATTATTATGGGCTATACAAGCTGCATGGTCTTATGGCTATAGAAAGGCGGAGCTCGAAGGAGATAATTTCAATATTAATCGTTTAATTAACGATGACATAGAAAATTATCGCCTTAAAAACTATATTGAAACAAAACAAACGTTTTAAGGAATATTTTTGTTGACTATATTGTCTTTAAAATACTTATTTTGACGCATGCATAAAATTTATATATTGAAAAAATATATACTATAAATTTAGATGCATGCATGTATCAAGATGATATGTTTGAAATCTTAACATATCAAATTAGATTTTCTTACAAATATGGATTTATACATTATTACTTATCTATATTGTCTAAAAGAATTTGAAGAATGGTAGAAAAAACAAATGAAATCATATTATTCTTATCTAAATAAAAATGAAATCATATTATACTAAATAGGATCTAACTTTATATATTTTCACTAATCAAAAGTTCAAAACTCCAACATCGATCAAACATATTTTCACCAAACAGATATTTAATTATTGAGAGTAAATATATTTTTTTTTTTGTAAAACATACATCTATATTGGTAAATTAAGATATTGCAATGCAATATACAATAAAACCTCTATAAATTAATAATGTTGGAACCATGATATTTTATTAATTTATCTATAAATTAAGAAATATTAATTTATAGTATATAATAATATTTATTAATTTATAGAAATTTTTTGTCAAAAATTAAAAATAAATAAATTAAAAAATTTTTTGATCTAAATAAAATTAATGTATTGGATATTATAAATTTTAATAGTTTTGGACTTGACGCGAAGGAAAAGTCGAGAGAGAAAATCCTTTTGCGCATGTGGGTCACGCGCAGATCTCCAGCTTCGCACCGACTAATTCTGGTCGATTTTTTGCTTATCAAAATCAGGGCCGTGTCTAAGAAAGAAAATTTTAAACATTCGTCTAGGGTCCTGTTTTATTTATAAAATTTTACGGCCCTAAATATCAAAATATTTAGTGATCTAATGGTTTTAAAGTTACCTCAAAGTATATCTCTATTCAGTTTCAAATCCTTATCATTGGTTTTTTAAATCTTTCATTGTTCATAATTAATTTTTGCGGCCAATACATGATTATTTTCTTGTATTTGCCATACTTTTTATTTTCATTCACTCTTTAATTACTCTTACTTATAAATTTTATCAATAATTTATTTTAATTATTTTTTACAAACATAATTTTAAAAAATCAATTTAGTTTCTTTTATGATCCTTTTATAGTTTTTTTCTTAGAAAAATATTATTCACAAATTTCATAATTCATTATCATATAGAAAATATATTAATTACAGTTATTTTAATCTTAAAATTAGTATTAACAAATCATGTAGAGTATTATTATTTTTTACTTAGGATCCTAAAATCTCTAGGAACGGTTCTGATCAAAATGGTGATATTCAACGTTTTTTTATCAGAAAGAAGAGTTCTTATTTTATCAAAAAGAAGAGGAAGACACTTATCAACAGATTAAAAACATCTTTTTTAAAAACGCCGACGTTAATATGTTGATAAATGTCTTCCTCTTCTTTATGATAAGAACTCTAGAGAATAGTTTAATGGTTTCTTATACTAGTGTTTCTAATTTTTTGGGAGAACGGAGCAGTCGATTTGCATTTAGTGTTTGATTGATTGAAACTATGGATTTTTTATTTTTCTCAAATTCCATGTACGTAGTTCTGTTTTCTTTTTGATGAACTACATGCTGTGTTTTCAATAAAAACGACATTGTAACGGCAGCATTATTTTGCATGTGACCTTTAATAACATATGGGTTTATTTCCTCAAATCATTAAAAATAAAGGGCTATATTGTAAATGAAACTTTCTAGATTAATCATTCGGGAGAAAAATGCTATCTTTATCTTAGGTTAGGATGGTTAAAATATGATTATTTTTTTAAGAAAATACAAGGATTAGAATTTAGAAAGGGTTTTAAGTTTTAACACTAACACTTCGTCTTCAAGCGAGCGATGGCCACAATCTTCTGCTAGCTTTCCTTCTCAGGCAGACCCACTTGCTTTCCTTCTCAGGCAGACCCACTTGCTTCAAATCAGCTCTCTGCGAGAACGACAAAATTCGCCACCATAAACCCTATTTTTATATCTCCGACTACACTCTCTCTTTCAAGCTGGGTCGATTAAGTTCGCTTATAGCTATGGGGGTTTCTCTCACCTCTCACAATAACCCTCTTCTTCGCCACTTATCTCCTTCCTCTTCCTGGGTTTCTCGCTCTTCTCGTTTCTCTTCTTCTCCGTTCCCTTCCTTCCTCCTCCCTTGCCGTAGAACCCTTCAAAGGTTTGATTTTTCTTTTTCCCTGTCAAGGGTTTAGTTGATTATCGATTAATTTGTTCTGTTCTAGGCTCAAATTTACTTAATTATTAATTAAATTTCTCTGCTTTAAGCTCAATTTTACTTGATTATCGATTAATCTGGTATGTTCTAAGCACAATTTTACTTGGTTAAACCTGCTCTGTTCTAGGCTTAATTTGTTCTTGTGGGGTTTGTTTTGCAAGCTTTGGTGATAACGTTTTATGAAATTCAGGAGAATAGCTTCTGCCGAGGGAAATGTTGGTTATTCGACTACCACAGTTTGTAATGAATTTCAGCATTTGGGTCATCAACGGTCATCTTCTGTTGTGTTTAATGGAGAGTGGGAACTTAGATCAGAATCTAACAAGGTAAGGATGGTTCCTAAGATAAAGAAAGTGGGAAATCAGACTCAAATAGCTGAAACTCATCAAGTTCCTGGAACTTTAAATGCTTGGAGGGAAGAAGCAAAGAAGTTTAGACAAAGAAATTGCCAAATTGCTAGAAATCTTGATGATGACACTTCTTATTTTAGTGACTATGTTCCAATTATACCTCAAGCTCCGTCTTATGAAACCTCTCAGAAGATTGATCATGGATTCGAGACCAGAGGTAACAGTATTGATACACTCAACAAAGAATCGATTGGAGGAGTTATGGAATCTGAACCTGTTGTTACTTTGCCAAGCAAGAATTTGGAGGTTGAGACAAATATGGATGTGAATTATAACGGAGAGGGAAAGCAGATACCTCTTATAAGTGAAAAATCTTCTGGTAGTGCAAGCAGCAATGAGAATACGAATATCATTTCCAAAGTGGAGAAAAGCATTGAACCTTCAAAAGACCGTGCAAACCTTAAGAAAATATATGATAAGGTTCTCATTGTTGATAATGTGTCTGCTGCGAAGAATGCTGTTGCTAAGCTTGTGAATGAGTATAGGAATCTTGTCCATGCTTGCGATACAGAGGTAAAAGTGCATTTTTCTATTGAAGTTGTCATCTCTATAACTTAGAAACAATTGTACAATTCACAAACTGATTTTTTTTTCTTCTAATGCTTTGTTTCTTTCTGATTATTCAATGCTTATAGGTGTCCCGGATTGAGGTGAAGGAGGAAACACCTGTAGACCATGGTGAGATGATCGGTTTCAGTATCTATTGTGGGTCAGAAGCAGATTTTGGTAATGGGAAATCGTGCATTTGGGTAGATGTTCTCGGTGAAAATGGCAGGGAGGTGTTGGCTGAGTTTAAACCGTATTTTGAAGACTCGTCTATCAGAAAAGTGAGTTTCAAATCTGTCCCTTTCTGTTTCTGGGTTGTTTTTTCATATTCTGTGACATTTACATATACCGGGACCTTGTAAATCTTAAATAATATGCAATCCTAGGTAAACCCTGATTGGTTGACTTTCCTTGTTTCAGGTCTGGCACAACTACAGTTTTGATAGCCACATCATTAGGAACCATGGAATTGAGATTTCTGGTTTTCATGCTGACACTATGCACATGGCACGGTTGTGGGATTCTGCACGAAGGACAGAGGGTGGTTATTCGCTTGAAGCGCTTACACGTGATCCAAAAGTTCTCGGGGCCACACAGACAAAGGAAGAAGCAGAGTTCCTTGGTAAAATCTCAATGAAGACTATTTTTGGCAAGAAAAAGCTGAAAATGAATGGATCAGAAGGGAAAATTGTTGTCATTCCCCCTGTTGAAGAGCTTCAACGAGAAGATCGAGAGGCTTGGATTTCATACTCTGCATTGGATGCGATAAGCACGCTAAAGCTTTACGAGAGCATGACAAAGAAACTCCAATTGAAGGATTGGCGTCTTGATGGAAAGCCAGTTTTAGGAAGGACGATGTTAGACTTTTACCATGAGTTCTGGCGACCTTTTGGTGAGCTTCTTGTTAAAATGGAAGCAGAAGGGATACTTGTAGATAGGGAATATCTTGCTGAGATAGAGAAAGTAGCCAAAGCAGAACAACAAGTTGCTGTTAGTAGGTTTCGAAATTGGGCCTCTAAGTATTGCCCTGATGCAAAGTATATGAATGTTGGCAGTGACACACAATTGCGTCAGCTCTTTTTTGGTGGCATTTCTAACAGGTATCCTTATCCTACGTTTTATTTAAAGTAAATATATCATGAGGGAATCTAATCATATCTTGGTATAGGTTCTTACTTAATTACAGAGATTTGAGCGTATAATCATCTTTATCTCAAAAGTTGTTGAAGTCTTGGAATCTGTCTTCTTTTCCATTGGTTAACCAAAACTGCGTACACAGCTCTCAGAAATTTTTTGAGAAATCATTTTTCTGTTTACATAATTAGTTTCTTAGTGATTAGTTTTATGGATAATAAGTTCGGTTTATTTCTTTTACAGTAAGCATGGTGAGGTGCTTCCGTTTGAAAAACTTTTCAAAGTTCCCAATATTGATAAGGTTATTGAAGAAGGTAAAAAAGCACCTACGAAGTTCCGCAACATTAAACTGCAGAGGATTAGCGACAGCCCAATGTCCACTGAAAATTTCACTACCAGTGGTTGGCCTTCTTTAAGTGGAGATACTTTGAAGACCTTAGCAGGGAAAGTTTCTGCTGAATATGACTTTATGGAGGATGTGTCAGATATTTCTCTAGAAGACATTGATGATGATGATGATGATGATGATGCTGCTCCTACTCAGCTACTAGATCAAACTTCAGAAACACAAAAGTCCAAGACCGATGTTGAAACCGATACATCTGCTTATGGAACAGCATTTGTTGCATTTGGAGGGGGTGAAAGGGGAAAGGAGGCGTGTCATGCTATTGCCTCATTATGTGAAGTTTGCTCTATAGACACTTTGATCTCGAATTTTATTCTTCCGTTACAGGTACTTTTTTTTGTCTTAACACCTTCTTTCTGAATTTTAGCTGCTTGTCTCTTTCCCTTTAGATTAATGTTTATGGAATTGTTTGTCTGACAGGGAAGTAATTTATCAGGCAAAGATGGTCGTGTCCATTGCTCTCTAAATATCAATACAGAAACTGGGCGCTTATCAGCTAGAAGGCCAAATTTGCAGGTATATATTGAAAAGATTTGTGATATTGTTCAAATCAACAAAGCTTAAACCTAATTTGAGGAATCAAGTTGAGTGGTGAGGTCATTATCTACTGGTAAGCATATGATAAAAGTTTAAAGTGAAGACAATTTGATTCGAAATGGTCAAGTTATTTTTGCCAACCATAACTATACTACTTATGATCTTGTAATGACATATACAATTTCTTACTAGAGTTCCCCTTATCTGTCTAGAACCAACCTGCTTTGGAGAAGGATCGGTACAAGATTCGTAAGGCCTTTGTAGCATCACCAGGAAATACACTGGTTGTGGCTGATTATGGGCAGGTGAAGATATAAAACTTTGGTAGTTGTAGAAACTTTTCATAAGGGTAATTAGGCTGGTTCACTTGTTGACTGTAAATTCATTTTCTATTTTCAGCTGGAACTTAGAATTTTAGCACATCTTACTGGTTGTAAAAGTATGATGGAAGCTTTCAAAGCAGGCGGAGATTTCCACTCAAGGACAGCCATGAATATGTATCCACATATTCGTGAAGCTGTAGAAAACGGGCAAGTGCTCCTTGAATGGCATCCACAACCTGGACAAGCCAAGCCACCTGTGCCGTTATTAAAGGTGCGTTCTTGTTTGCTGGAATTTGAAAAGATTCATAAATCTTGAATATTGATTTTTAATATGTTTAATACTCAGGACGCTTTTGGTTCAGAGAGAAGAAAAGCCAAGATGCTTAACTTTTCAATCGCGTATGGGAAAACCGCCATCGGGCTTTCTAGAGATTGGAAGGTAGTACGAAATTACTATTGAAACTGTTTGGTTGAGATATAAACATGGTTTGATTTGCGATGCCATTTTTATTTATCTAAAGGTTTCAAAGGAAGAAGCTCAAGATACAGTCGATCTCTGGTACAATGACAAGATATGCGTAAGAAGGAAGCTATGAAAGATGGGTATGTACTCACATTATTAGGAAGAGCTCGTAGATTCCCGGCATCTCAGTCACGTGCTCAAAGGAATCATATCCAAAGAGCAGCGATCAACACTCCAGTGCAGGTTTTCATTTTATTCGTTTGTTTTATCATACTATTTTTCTTTTATATTCGTCAATCTCAACTCTGAGCACCGTTGATCTACATTACAGGGAAGTGCAGCTGATGTTGCCATGTGTGCAATGTTGGAAATATCTACAAATCAACGATTGAAGAAGCTTGGTTGGAGACTGCTTCTACAGGTAAACAACACCTCTTCAAAACTTGACGCAATCTATGACTAATATAAGCTTAGTTTTGTGACATTTTGGTCTCTATTCAATTGAGAATTCAGTAACAAGAAGAACTTGTCTTGGAAACAGATTCATGATGAAGTAATCTTGGAAGGACCAATGGAATCAGCGGAGATCGCCAAGGACATAGTTGTGGACTGTATGTCTAAACCCTTTAACGGAAAGAATATTCTCTCTGTCGACTTATCGGTTGATGCAAAATGTGCCCAGAACTGGTATGCTGCCAAATAAAAGCTTAGAGACCGGTCGAAGAAGTGTTCGAGGAAGAAATTTTTTGAGTGCATTAAGGTTTGGTTTGTCAGCTTATCTTATTTTTTGTAAATGTTAGAAAGCTCATTAATCTTATATAATATAGTAAGATTTTTTCTAGAGCTATGAGATGCTAACATGTGTCTTTTAAAATTTTGACATTTATCTTTTCATTTTTTTTTATTTTTTTTTCTTTTTTAAATTTAATGATTATTTTGTTCTCTAATAAAAACCACACATTAAATTAGACAAACAATATAGAAACATTAATTATATATTTGAATACTTTATATATATTTTATATAAAATGAATAATTTATATCACATTCTTTTAAAAAATATATATATATATATATACATATATATAAAAGACTAGGCATAATAAATTATAGTTGATGTAGTGGTAATCGTTTTTATAGTAAATTATAGTAATTTGAAATTCTTTACCATCCTAATATAAAATCTTCTCATTCAATGATAATGAAAAAAATTAAAGATAAAATAGTTCACCATACTACTGAATATTTTACTTAAAATAATATTTCAAATAAAATTCCACACATATAAAATAATAGTTCATTTGTATTTAGTTATCTTAATTAGATTTTATCTAAAACTAATTAAAACTATTTTTTTCTAATATAATTACTACTAAAATTATTGCTAATAACATTTATACTACTATTTTGACTTAGGTGTGCAAAATGTGTACTAACTTACTTAATTAATCAACAATTCTTACAAATAAACTTTTTTAATTTATTTATTTTAAAATATAACTTTAATCAGTTCGCATCCTATAAATATTAATTCTCTTATCCTACTCATCATCTCTCAAAAATTTAAAATTTATTTTTATTTTCTTGCATGAGTTGTTTCATATATATTTAGTTATAAATTAGTACATATTTTATCATATTAATTTCAAACTATTTTCCCTAGTTTTAAATAGGTCACAACTCACAAAGAGAAGTTAAATTTTACACAGCTCTAATCCTCAACAAATTAATTAAGTTTAAATAGGTCACAACTCTAATCCTCTATGTTTCTTTTTTTTTTGTCGGCAATGTAAGAAGTTAAAATGACAAAAGTTTTGTCTTTAGAGTATTGTCATTAGGAGTCTCTAGGAGATATCCCCTATAAAAAATAAAAAAAATAAAAAAATAAAAAAAGTAGAAAGGTCTCTCATTTAAGATATTCTCATGATAGCATATGTACATGTGACATGCATTTATTTGTCCAAACACTTTTAATAAATTATATTAAATTAAATAGTTAAATTATTGAAAAAATATTATTAGTTTACTTACTTTTGTTCTCTAAATCAAAATAAATTTATATTATATCTAAAATAGTCATGTTTTTTTTTTGCATATCTATGTTGTTTAATATATTATTAATCCATTAAAACAATTTTAATATTTTTAAACAGGTTCACATTCTTAATATTTTTAATTATTAATAATAATTTAATTTTAAATTATTATTAACAAATATTTCACATTATTTTAATTATTTATATTATTTAACTGGATACAAATTTAATTATTTTATTAATCAATTATCTGTTATATTCCGCTATATTCAGCCAGATTCCATTGTTATCATTTGAATATTTACTTATTCCGCCAAATTCTACATAAAATTACAAATAAATTCTGGCAGATTATACATTCAGTCAGATTCAGCCATTGACTTCTACGTTATAGTACACCTGATAAAGAATATACTATTTTTGATAAGCTATAAGTTGCCAATAAAACGGAACGCTGACCTTATCTTGTTGTTGTTCTTTAAGATATCTTGTCCTTTTCTTTTTTTTTTGTTAAAAGATATCTTGTTCGTATATATCTGATCTTATATATTCTTAAAATTTATAATAAGAAAAGAGCGTATATGTGCACTATATATAAATTAGCATACGTAACAAAAAAACACACATACACAGAGGGAACAAAATAACGGTTTAAACCAACGATGAAGCAACGAGAAGAAAAGACCGAACCTACACACCGAAAGAGAAGTAGAAGACAATCTTCATCGACATCAAACCCAACAACATTGTGCTTTCCCCTCGATCTAATCTTAGAGATACTCTTAAGGCTACCTGCTAAGTCCATTGTGAGGTTTCGATGTGTTTCAAAGCTCTGGTCATCACTCACCACTGATCTGTATTTTAGAAACTTATACGAAACTCGATCCTCAATTTGGCCAAATCTTCTAATGTTCTTCAAAAAAGGAGTAAACTTGTTTGTTTATTCGTTTCCACAACACAATCAAACTTGAATTCGAATGATCAGCCTCATTCTTATTCCCATCATGTGGATAGTTATCGTATGAAGTATCCAAAACGTTGTTGCTTTCCCTTCACGGAATCTGTCCACGGATTGATCTGTTTTCGAATAGATTCAAAACCCATAATTTGGAATCCGACCATGAGACAGTTTATAACCTTACGTAAACCAGAAAAGAGCTGGAAAGGAATAGCAGTCTTTTTAGGATATGATCCGATCGAAGGTAAACACAAACTAGTTTGCATGCCTCGTGATAATACATGCGATGAATGTCGGATTTTAACACTGGGATCATCTCAAGAATCATGGAGAAAAATCAAAACTAACCATAAGCATCAACCTACCTATCGTTATTATGGGCAATGCATTAACGGTGTTGTGTATTACCAAGCCTATATTGATCATAACGGTAAAAATAATCCTGCAATAATGAGTTTTGATGTCAAATCTGAAAAGTTTGATATGATAGAATTACCTTGTGGTAGTTTTGTGAAGATGCTGATACCTTATCATGGTAAGTTAGCATGTGTTAGTAATAATACCATGAACAAAGGTGTCGTCGATGGTATTACACTATGCACTTTGGAGGATGGAGAGAAACATAAATGGTCTTCTAAACAGTTCCTTGCCCCTTTTGCTTATGGGAGTACGGAAACCGATTTCAAACTAGCTGGTATCACGCATGCTGGAGAGTTTATTTACGTGCCATCCACGTTTCTCAATTCGTTTTATATTTTGTATTTTGATCCGAAGAAAAACAATTTCAGAAAAGTCGAATTTAGAGGAGTTTCTGACCAAGTATTTAGGCTCGGTAATGAACTTGGAGAAAAAAGATTGAATAGGCTCCATACTTTCCCGCATCACATTCAGAGTCTTTTGTCTTTGTAGCAATGTGTTTTTTTTGGGGCGGGTTACATATTGTATGATTTTGTTATTTTATACTTGTAATCTGCGGGCTTTTTTATAGTCTGCGGGCTTTTATTCCTTTGTGATATAAAATAAAAGTATACTTACAAAACATGAGTTGCACAAGCGATCGAACATTACGCATATACAGAACAAGACGTATTTGAAGTTTTCTTGTATACCATATAATATTGATGCGATGATTTTTTGTTTGAATAACTAATGGACATTAGATTTTTAATCTTCGTACAATTTTAATTTTTAAACTATATATGTCAATGGTGCATGATTCTTCCACCATGTAATATAATGCAAAAGCTAGCTCGATTTATCCCCAAAAAAAACAATCATTGCCCACAATTATTTAGATATCGTATATTCATATATAATCATATTTTTATGTGATTAAATTATACTGTACATAAATTTTCTAATGAATTTGTACGTAGAAACTCCTTGATCCATTGGTTAAGTGTTTAAGAGACTTTTTCATCAGATTTGTGATTCGATTCATTATATTTTCCTACGTGGCTTACTTGGAAAGCTTAAGACTCACGAAAAGTTTTGATAGATCGTGCCTATGAAACCAATGTCTTAAAACACACATTATCCGTTTTTTAAATTGACCATTTGCGTTAGGCCCATAGAGTCCAAATACAGCCCATTAGTTAGATTTAACCCGACATGTAATCAATCACCCAAACCCGGATCCGGTTAGTGCAGGATCTCCGATTTATTCGCCCTCCTCGATTTGAGGGACGAGCGTGACCTCCGTTGCACCGAGCTTCGATCTCTTCTTAACCGGTGGTTTCTCTCGCCATCTTCTCGACCGGTTAGTTTCTCAATCATCATCAATAATAACTCTTACGTCTCTGAATCATGGATTCTAAAAAATCTTTATAACTCATTGATATTACCAAATCAAGCTCTTAGCTTCGCATTAATGGCGAGATCCAACTATAAATATTTCCTTTTTACACCCTATGGTCACCTTATTGGCTTCATCTGTTATTTATTTATTACTCTTCCATTTTGCTAAAACTACTCTTACTGCTATTTTAAGCTTCTCACTTGTTTCATTTGATCCCCATTTTTTGTGCTCTAATTTGAGTATTTTTTTTCTTGTTTCTAGATTTGTATTGTTTCATTTTTTTAGTCATTTGGTTCCAAAAACTGTGCTGATTTGAGATCTAAGCTAGTTTTAATGTGTAGTGGAAATTGTTTTGGTTGTTAACTATATTGGGATATTGGGCTCAACTTTACTGTTTATGGCTCATCATTTGTTTGAATCAACTTACATACTAAAAGTATATATTTGGGCATACTTGTTTTTGGATCTATATGCTTTGTTTGATGCTCTGTTTTTAATTATGACTGATTCTAATCACATTGTTCTGCTAATTTTTTTTTTTTTTGGTTGGGCAGGGTTTTGGCATGCTGTTAAGATTATATATACGGTTGAAATGCGGGGTGTAAGATTTGATTTGAGCTGTCAAGGCTTTAGACCAAGGCTGAGGATAGTTGGCGTTGTGATTTTAGCCGGGTGGATTGGGCTTTCGGCTTTGTTTGGTTTGCTAAAGCCTGTAAAGAATGGTTGTACTATGACTTACATGTATCCCACTTACATTCCTATTTCTGTGACGGACGATGCAACTTCTGGAAGATATGGACTTTATCTTTACCATGAAGGGTGGAGGAAGATTGACTTTAAGGAGCACCTTAAGAAACTTAGTGGAGTTCCAGTTCTTTTCATCCCAGGCAATGCCGGTAGCTACAAGCAGGTAATGATTCTCTTTTTCCTTGATTTAATTTCTTAAACTAGAAAAACCCTTTTATAGTAATGATATTGTATGACTTAAATAGTGCCATTATAAAGTATTGCACAAAAAAAGAGAGTAAATAAAAACATTTGAGTATTTAGAAAATGTTAAGCGAAGTTGGGAATTCTTTAATTAGCATTTTTTTCATGTGGTTGTGGAGCCAATTGTTTCAGGAACTTCAGAAATCAGAATAATGTAAAATATCTTGCTTCTGTTGGGAACTTATCTCCAGGTTTCATAGACCAGGCTCCTTATAGGTCATTTTTCGTATGTTGTTCATACAGGTCAGGTCTGTGGCAGCAGAATCTGATAGAGCATATCAGGGGGGTCCTTTTGAGTGCACATTTTACCAGGAAGCTTCTCTTTTCCACGGGGGAGATGCAGATACGGAGCCTATAGACTATGATTTTTCTAGTCAGTACAACAACAGACTAGACTGGTTTGCTGTGGATCTTGAAGGTGAACATTCTGCAATGGATGGTCGCATACTTGAGGAGCACACTGAATATGTCGTATATGCCATTCATAGGGTAGGAATTTTGATAGTTTTGCTTCATTCTCTTAACTAAAAGAAAAGAACCACGTTATTTAAATTTTAACTGCTGGCCTAAAGATACTCTCGCTGGTGGGAATTTCTTTTCAGAAGTTTTAGTTAGCACAGTTCTCCAATATAACAGAGCATGCTGCATTTAGTCTTATTTTCAAGTGATTTTCTGTCTGTTTTATCCCTTGTTCTTACCCACTTATCTTCTTCAGATTCTAGATCAATATAAGGAATCTCATGATATCAGAGAAAGAGAAGGTGCCGCTGCGTCCAGTAGCTTACCACATAATGTGATATTGGTTGGCCATTCTATGGGTGGTTTTGTTGCCAGAGCTGTTGCAGTCCATCCTCGTTTACGGAAATCAGCTGTGCAAACAATTTTAACACTCTCAAGTCCACACCAGTAAGTTTTCTCCATGCTTAACAAGTTTTACTCGCCAAACAACCACGGTTAGGTTTTTATGTATCTAATTTCATCCAGATCACCTCCTCTGGCATTGCAGCCATCCTTGGGGCATTACTTTTCTCAAGTGAACCGAGAATGGAAAAAAGGGTATGAAATTCAAACATCCCCTGGGGGAAGTTATGTGTCTGACCCACTACTATCTGGAGTTGTTGTCGTATCCATTACCGGTGGCTACAATGACTATCAGGTCAGAAAGTGTCCACTAGTATTTTGGTTGTTCTGTTGCTTGCTCCATTCTTTATACTGTAGTTCTTTCTTTGATTGCATTTTAGTTCCAGGGGGATGAGATTTGATATTTTCGTAAGGCTTAAGAATGACGTCCCCTTTGGCCTCAGGTACGATCGAAGTTAGAGTCACTTGATGGCATTGTCCCTTCAAGTCATGGCTTTATGATAAGTAGTACAAGCATGAAAAACGTGTGGCTATCAATGGAACATCAAGCTATTCTGTGGTGTAACCAATTGGTTGTTCAAGTAGGTAAAAAAATCCCTCAATTGTATTCTGGAAAAGGCCATGTTCAATGAATTTGAAGATTCGCATGCTTTGCAGGTTTCACATACGCTTCTTAGTTTGGTGGACTCGAAAACTAGTCAGCCAATTTCTGATACTCAAAAAAGACTTTGGGTTTTGACTAGAATGCTTCAAAGTGCATTAGCTCAAAGTTTCAATGGAATGACACCCATGAAGGTCTCTAATGAGTTACCTATGTTGGCTTTAAAGGGTAATAATACCATATCTACCCTGAACATATGTATATCTTAGACTAGAAGTTCTCAAAGAAAGGATATAAATTCCTTGTATTAAAGAGTTATAAGCTTTTCTGATCTTCGGAGTTATTAACCTCCATCAGTACGTTTTCAAGTAATACAAAAATACAAAGCTGGAGGTATCTTATCCATCAAAAATTTTTGAGGCAATTTTCAGTTAGGAGAGCAATTGCATTAGGTGTCCATATTACTTATGGCGACATGAATTCTCTCAACATTGTGCTGTCTATCTTTCCAGGCTCTGAATCACAACTATCTACTTGTGCCCTGGATTGGAGGGATGATGCTCTCGATAGGGATCTATACATACAAACAAGTACTGTTACGATTTTGGCAATGGACGGAAGAAGGCGCTGGCTGGACATAGAACTATTGGTCTGTGCTGATAGTATTCCCTTAGGGATGCCATTTTAGACTTGCATAACACTTAAATGTCAATATCGATCTCCCATGACACATTTTCTGTACAATAGGGGTCAAATGGAAAGAACAACTTTATCTTTGTTACAAATCTGGCACCTTGTTCTGGAGTAAGACTCCACCTGTGGCCTGAGAGGGAGAAGTCAAATTCAAATTTACCGGTTTGTGAAAGGGTTCAAGAAGTTACATCAAAGATGGTTCTCATTCCGGCAGGTCCTGCACCCAAACAGGTGATATATACTGGATTCGTGTCTGCCGAAGTAATATAGGGGATCAATTACATCATTGCTGGAATTGTTTCTTGTCTCAATGTTTATTTCCTGGGTGCATGTTGTCTTCACATTTGTAGAGGAAAGAGGATCAAATAAGCATTTTCGTTAACCAGATTTTTCTTTGTGTGTATGTTTATTAGTCTGAACCAGGGAGTCAGACCGAGCAAGCTCCCCCATCTGCAGTGCTGAAGCTGGGGCCTGAAGACATGCGTGGAATCAGATTCTTGACTATTTCAGTTGCGCCTCGCGAAGTATTTTCTCACCTTGATACCTTTGCTTTCTTTCTTTCAAAATATAGCAGTTTATGAATGACGAAAAACATTTAACTGAAATGAGACCTTTCTTGCGCAGGCTGTTTCTGGTAAACCTCCTGTAGCAGTTTCCATGGCTGTAGGGCAGTTCTTTAATCCTCAAGAAGGGGCCATGGAGGTCTCATCTCAAGCAATGCTCTTATCTACTTACTGGGCAAAGGTTATCATTCGTAAAAGGAGCCACTGTGCTCTTTGCATCTCCAGTGCTTTGAAACTAAGCTAGTGAAATCGTTTGTTAACTGATTTCAGTTTCGAACAACTTTTCTGCAGGAAATATTTTTGAAGGAGGACCATCCTCTAGCTTACAATCTATCATTTGCTAGCAGCTTAGGTCTACTGCCCGTAACACTGTCCCTGAAAACTGCTGGTTGTGGAATTAAAACTTTTGGTTTGCCGGATGGCGAGACAGGAGACTTGGACAAGGATAGTAAGAATTTAAAACCCTCTCTTGAATCCTAGATATCTTTCTTTTAGTAGTTTCTTTTTTCATAGTTTTGGCTGTTAATCTTCTATTCAACATCTGGAGAGATTTCTAGTTCTGTTGGATTCATGTATTAGTCTTCAGTTCACAAAATTAAACAATACCAGTCCCCTTATCTTTATCAGAGACCTGATCATTGTTAGCTCTTTTATTATTATTTTATTTACCCAACATTTTTCAATTCCCAGAGCTTTGCAAATTGCGTTGTTTCCCACCTGTTGCTCTTGCCTGGGATTCTGCTTCTGGACTTCACGTTTTTCCTAATCTCTACAGTGAGACAATAATTACTGATTCTTCACCAGCTCTTTGGAGTTCTCAGAGTTCTGAGAAAACTACCGTTATGTTACTGGTCAGAATTTTCTTAGACATAGCTAGCCTCTGTTATCTTCACTGAAACAGAAACTCAAACGTTTCTTATTTTTCCATGCCTTACTACAGGTTGATCCTCATTGCTCATACACCACAAGCATTCATGTCTCTGCTCCTCCTATGTCCAGCAGATTTGTACTTCTATATGGTCCTCAGGTAGCTTTATCTCTAACCTCTTGAGCATCAGATGTATGCATTGACATTATACCAATTATGCATTTAATAGTAGTGTGCTACATAAAACTATTACATTGCATGTGTGTGTGTGTGTCACGTGCCGCAAGACTTCCATTGATAATCTTTTGTTAATTGGATACGAGGTAGCTTTTTTATGAGGTATTGAATCTTCCTTCACGTGCCATCTGATGTTGCAGGTAGTTGGCTTCTCATTTGCCGTTGTATTGTTTGCTCTTATGCGGCAAGCAAATCAATGGGACAACAAACAATCTGTGCCACCATTGCTCTCTGCTGTAGATTACAACTTAGAAATGCCATCTCCATTTCTGCTTCTAGCTGTTTTCCCTCTTTTAAGTTCCTTTTTGTACTCCTTCCTAATGGCTCAACCAATTCCTCCTCTCACAAGCTTCCCAGTGGTCTCGTTGATCTGCTATTTGTTGGCCAATGCCTTCATCAGTGTGTTAATTATTGTCTCCAAATTTGCCTTCCAAGCATTGGCCCTCGTCCACACTACTGTTAAATCAAGGTAAGTGCTTGGCTTTCATCACTTTTTTTGGTTTAATATTAAACTACTCAATTCTGTCCACAAATAACTGAATAAGTGATTTCAGGTGCCAAGCTATGGAAAGAAACTATTCTCTTACTTTTCTTCATTGGTTTTCTATGCTTGCTTCCAGTTTCGTCTGTTTAAAGGTTTGCTTTTTCGCTTTGCTCCATCTCTCTTCTACTCCTTGCTTAACATGAAAGACATATACTCTTAGTTTATCATCTTCTCTTGCTAAGTTGTATCATCCGAATGAGTTAGTGAGATTCTGTTTCTTGAAGCAGGCAATCCGAATTCTGAAGCTCAATGCAACAGTTGTTATGACACTAGTCGCGGTTACCTTAGTGTCCTTTGTTCACCCGGCTTTGGGTCTTTTTGTACTCTTTGGTTCTGATGTCCTTTGCTGCCATAACTCCATGTGCTGGTAAGCAAGCTTTCTTTCTTTTCAAATCTTGTCATATGAGTTAGGAATATGCCTCAAACTTACACAAACAATAATGATGTTACTCGTAAAAAAACTAATTTTTGATCCAGAAAAATTCAAACTCAGATAAAGAGAAAGACAATCATGAATCAGAAACCAATGGCTGATGGTTGTTTTCATTCTTTGTTTCATGGAAGTATGATGATGGCATCGAGGAGAAAGGAATCATTCGATCAGAAAAGTGAAGCTGAGCATAAAACTCGACATCCCTCAAGCAGACAGGAACCTGTATCAGGAGACTTGTCTGAAAAGTCATTCGTTGAGACACAAGCAGACATCTTTAACCGTAGGCACAGCTTACTAATATTGCATCTCCTTGCAGCTTTGATGTTCGTACCCTCTCTGGCCGCTTGGTTTCAGGTACTCTTAAGATTTGAAAGCCAATTGACTCTAATTCAACTAGGAAAAGTGGTTTATTAGGTGAATCTTCTGATTTATTAATGTATGCCAATACCTGAAAAAAATGGTTTGTCTGATGTTTTAATGGAATCTTCTTCCAGCGGATTGGAACGGGACAAAGTTTCCCTTGGTTTGCTGACTCGGCTCTCTGCGTTGGCGTAATCTTCCATGGAATACTGAACTCTAGACCGGAGACAAGCATCCTACGCGCTTTCCCTTGTGTCTCGCGACACCAACTCCGTCCCCATCACATGTATCTTGTCACGGGCTACTACTGCTTCTTTTCTGGGCTAGAGTTGGCTCCATACAAAGTGTTCTACGCCATAGCTGCTTTAGGCTATATCTCTTTGACGCTTAAGATCTCACAGATGAACAATAACGACTTTCGTTTCCGTACCAAAAGCAGAATACACAGAAACTGAGTTTTATGGTCCGCATGATGGGACATTTCCGTGGGCAGAAAATGGCGACCCGACCCTAAACGCTGGAATGAATGACCGAGATTTTTATTTTCAATCGGTCAGATGGGTTGATTAGGGATTTTAGAAATGAAATCATGAGAGTTTTGTTACGGTTTCAAACTTCTCTCCATGAAGAACATTAATTAGAGTTGTTTATTTGTTTAGTGTTGTTGTTTTGTATTTCTCTCTTTGTTCATGTTACAATGGGCACAGAACCTCAGACTGCTATGATAAATTTTGTATGATTGGGTTTTACTTTTAGGTATATTATTCGAGAGATTACCTTCCATGTTTTAATCGGATATTCCCTTAGGCTTACTGGAATTTATTAATTATGTTTGTTTGTTGAACGGTTTTCGATTAAATTAAAAAGCATGGATACCTGATGCGAACGAAACTTGAGGCCTTACAAATGGAAGAGAAACAAAAAGAAGAAATTTGGCTTTGATATGGAACTGCTCCGTTTATTCTTTCCACTATTTTTGTAGCAAAATGGAAAGTTTCCATTGGAAACTATCTTCTTATTATTTTGTATATTTTTAAAACTTTATAATAACTAAATAAGTAAAAACCAAGGAGCGCATATACATATAAAATAATACTATAAGAAAGGAAAAAGGAACGATATCTTTCTAGAGGGAGTAACACAAAATAAGGTTTTGACGGAAGACCAACAAAAAAACAAGAAGAGACAGTATTCATCGATGTCAACATCATCGTTTTCGTCGCTTACCCTCGATCTAACCTCAGACATACTCTTAAGGCTACCCGCTGATTCTGTGGTGAGATGCCGTTACGTGTCGAAGCTTTGGTCATCCATCACCACCGACCCTTATTTCACCAACACGTTTGAAACTCTCTCCTCAGCTCGGCCAAGACTTCTAATGTTTTTCAGGAAAAAGGGCAAGTTGTTTGTTTTCTCGTTTCCGCAACACAATAAGAATTCGAACGAGCCTCATGATTCTTATTCTCGGCAGCATGTGGATAGTTACCATATGAAATACCCTAGAGACTGTCACTTCTCAATTTCCGAGTCAGTCCATGGCTTGATCTGTTTTCGAAAAGCAGAAAACCCCATAATATGGAACCCTAGTATGAGACAGTTCTTAACCTTAAAAAACCTAGAAAGGATTGGAAGTATGATGTAATAGTCTTTTTAGGATACGATCCAATCGAAGGTAAACACAAAGTTGTGTGTCTGCCGTGTGCTGAAGCTTCTGATGTGTGTCGGGTTTTAACATTGGGATCAGCTCAAGAATCATGGAGAACGGTCAAGACCAACCATAAACACGTTACTTTCATTACGAATTTTGGGCGATGCATCAACGGTGTTCTATATTATAGAGCCTATATTGATGTTAATGATTCGGATATTGGCATAATAATGAGTTTTGATGTCAGAACTGAAAAGTTTGGTATGATAAGATTACCATCCGAAGATTTATGGGGTATGTTGATACCTTATGAGGGAAGATTAGCTTGTCTTGATAGTTATAATTTCATGGACAAGGATGGTTTTACATTGTGGATTTTGGAGGATCCAGAGCAAAATCAATGGTCTTCTAAACACTTTCCTACACCTTTTATTCGGAGTTTGGAAAATGTTTACAAAATCAATGGTATCACTAATGCTGGTGAGTTTATTTGTGTACCATCCAATTTTGTTAAATCGTTTTTTATTTTATATTTTGATCCTAAGAGAAACAGCTTGAGAGAAGTTGAATTTAAAGGAATTGCTGATGAGGAATTTAGGTTTAGTAATGGACTTGGAAAGGGACGTATCCGTGGCCTCTTTACTTTCCCCAATCACGTCGAGAATTTCATGTCTTTGAAATATTGAAACAATTTATTCATTGTTTTTTTTTCCCCTTAGAATGACACTTGTGTTTCTTTATTTTTAAGTTTATCCTTCTATCTCATTACCAAAGTTCTTTGTGATTTAAAACTCAACAATTGATTATGAATGCACGATGCGCGCATATAACATTATTTGAAGTCCTATAAGAGGTCAATATGCTCAGATGTATAGTAGCATTCATTGAGTTAAAAAGAATAATATTCAATGAACAGCACTGTATTTTTTACTGATTCACAAGTAAAAGAATCATATCTGTACAGTGTAATGTTTTTCAAACATTTTACGGGTCGAAATGTTGGAGCTCGATGGTCCAATTAGATGCTAACTGGACCAAAAGATGGTCAGGAGCTAGACCTTCCCAGTCCTCAGGAGGAGCTCTTGTCAAAGAAGCTTCATGTAAATTCATGAGAAGCTCCTTCTTTAACTCCAATGGTATTCCCATAAAGTCTGCTCCATTTTCTACACTTACTTCTAGCAGCTGATATATATATATTACGATCAGGTTAATTCAGAGCGATTTGAGGTAAAAACATGAATCTCGCAAAGAGAAAAATTAAGAAGAATCTCTTTTGTTACCTGTTGAATCCAAGATAGACAGATATCAAACAGAGTATGATCCCGGAGAAACTGTGCAATTGAATGAATAGCCTCGTTTCCAATATCATTCGATAGTTGATCAAGAACGGGACCGGTTTTGTCCATTAACTTAACAAGCAAAAGATCGTCTCCGGTTGATAGTACTTCAGCAAATGCAGAATCGGTATCACCAACTCGGAGTGCGTGCATTGCGTTGCTCCAACAAGTCCAGACAGGGTCTCGCTCTTGTCCTCCACGGCCATCATCATCTTCATCCATTATTGCTTCTGCTTCGGGAATAGTTACTCGCCTATTCCTTGATGTTCCACATTCTTCTCCAGCTACACGTATTGCTTCAAGAGTAGCTTCATCTTTTGAAGCTTGCCATACGCTTCTAGCAGAAGGTCCTTCACCTAGTCTAATAGGTACAGAGCTTTTGTCCCAAGCTCTTCTGCTGTTACCTGAGTGCTCAGTAGCGCCAGTGCCACGTGTCCTTCTTGTACTGGTCTGAGTGTTTCTCGAAGAAGTTCCATAGTTAGGACTATCCCATCCATCTACATCAGACCTCCATGATGCAGCCGCCTTTCCCCTCGCACCTGAAGCAAATCACATTTTTGGTGTTAATAAAATATCATTTTTCAAATAGATGTAACAAGTTGCAGTTTTATAACAGCAAGGATCAATCAGTTATGCTTACCTGATTGTATGGACATTTCTCTGGACATCTCTTCTACAATCCTCTCAAGACCTCTAACACGGTTCTCCAGACTTATCATGCCGTCGTGTGAACCACCCATGAAATCCTGTTCAATAATATGAAAGTTACCATTTAAGAATGAAACTGCTTCAAAGCGAATCGCTATATTGATTTTAAATTGAAACAGTACCTGCAACATATTCATTATGTGGGTTTGTTGTCTCTCCAAGTGCAATAACTGTCTCTGTAAAGGTGGCCAATTCCCTCTGTTTTCAGATGCCTCCGCCTGGGTTGCTTCAGTCTGATCTCGATCAAATGCTCTCAACCGTGATTCACCTCCGTTCATTCTTTCATCAACCCATTTTTCTCTTGCAAAATCTCCAAAATGTCTTTGTTTGGGATGGACACCAGCTGTTCTGCACAGACCTTTTGACCTACTCCTCGATCCTGAAGTATTGGCATCTGATTCATCCTCTGTATTTGAGTTCGATGAATTCTTTTGCCTACAGGGGAGAATAACTTCAACTGGCATATCACCAGAACCTCTTTTTTCCAGTCTCTGGAAAAATTCTGGGTTAAGATCTTTGCCAGTCAACCGAGGAGCTTTCTTCCTCAAAATGAGCACTGCTTTTGAAATGGAATCTGAATTACTGCTCAAATCATCAGAAGAACCTTGCATCAGTGGTCCTGCTCCCTCACATGCAATTGAATCAGTTTCTTCGTTCCTTTCCCGCATACATTGTTCAGATGACTCGTCCTTCTGGTCATCAAATGTTCCAGATTCACCTTTCCCAGCAAGGTTCTTCCAGACATTTAGTGCTTCAGACAAGCTCTCTCTAACAGGTTTTATCTGCAAACCAAAACAAATATAGCCACTTTTCAAAGTTATGCAAAACAAAAATGTAGGAAAAAGTAACAACGTGATTCCAGACTAGTAGTTTCCCTTCTTAAGAAATGGTGATACGGATATATAGATTAAAGTAGCTCGATCAAACTATATTATCGTTTCTACATGGTAGCCAAGAAAAATATGCCTAAGCAAGTTCTTTTAGCCCATAGGAAATAACTTTGTACAACAAACATCCGCTAGTGCTATCCCAGCTTTACTTTCAATCTAGCTTACGCCTATCACTATCAGCGTACACATAAGGTTCTAGAGACAAGGAAAGAGAATGGAAAGAGATACTTTTTCCATGACCACTAGAGTAATCTGCATTTCTTTTTCTGGTGTCAATCTTCTTTCTAACCTTATAAGCTAAGATGGTAAATCCCGAAAGTACGGAGGCGTTTCTTTAAAGAGATTCATGTGACTGTAGGACTAGGAGCATAGTCTTACTGAAAAGAAATGAAACTGGAGTACCTTATCAAAACGACAGGCCTCAAGAGCTGTAAGAGTAGAATCTGTTTTGTCTGCAACCAAACTGCTAGAATGGACAGCCAAGGAGATTAAGACATCAGCAGCTGCCTTACGAGTAACCCAATCCGTACATCCAAGGCACTCATGAATGCTGTTTAGCAATGATTCCAAACTCTGGGGTGCAATAGCTCCAACCTGCAAGAATTTCATAGCTCAAAATATGTAATCCCTAGAGAAGACACAGTAGATTTGAACACCAAGCACATCAGAGACAAATAGTAAAATTTGGACAGAAAAAAAAATACTGCTTTCGTTTCATGTTATCTCTCTAGTAAATGAGAGCAAAACATAGCTCGTCTCCAGTCAAGTAGTACCACAACAACATTTTCTAGATTACATATATCAAGATTCCAAAATTCTGAGCATATCCCTTCACACAGAGAAACCATTCCAATCAGCTAAACTAAACACAATTAGCCAAAACAAGAGATGAAGGACAAACAAAACGTAGCTGAAATTTTCAAGGCATTGTACTATTGTAGAAACCACATTGCACAAACCTGGGACAAACTTCCAACAACAGGTAAGAGTGAAGCTTTAGTAATGTAATTAGGGCTATTCAAAAGTTTGGAGATTCTAGGGCACAGCTTTTGAAAAGCTGCAACAGGAGGCTCCGTTGCTGAATCCACCATCTTCCCCATACAAATCGCAGCACCAGATTGTAAGCTTTTGTTCTGCTCCGCCATTGCCTCAAACAAAGGCTTAGCAAAAAGCCCCACCAACGAAGACCCAACACAATTTCCATTTTCCTCCTTGAGGAACTGTGCAGAGAGAGAGCCAATTGCGTCACGACACGAGTCGCGTACACCATTATCAGCGTCCTTGAGACGCTTGACAATGTGAGAAATGATTTTGGCTAACTGTGAAGAAGTGAGATCGGAATAACAGAGGCAAAGAAAGGAGAGAAGTCGTATTGATTCTCTTTTGACGGGAGCTTTAGGATCGGAGAAGGAATCGAAAAGACAATGGAGAAGCACCGGAAGGATTTCGGGAGAATCGGAAACGGAGACGACGACTTTCTCGAGATCCTCGACGGCGATCTGATAAGTATCGCGATCACCGAGTCTAGAGAGAGAAGTTAAGATCCTCTGTTTCAATTCCACCATTGCTGAGTGAGACGAGAAAGCGACGGAGGATCTAACGGAGAAGGAAGAAGCAATGGAAGGTTTCATTGAAGGTTTCGTAGAGGTTTGTGATCGCATTTGGCAATTCAATACAGATAGAAAATAAAAGGAGAATTACATAGAAGGAGGTTTTGAGTTGTGAGAGTTAGAGAAACTAGAGAGCTTTGTGAGCCATTGCAATGGCTGATTTGGGAGATTTAGGTTAGATTCTGATGAAGCCTAATTTTGAATTGTGATGAAGGTGAAGAAATAGGTCACAAGGAAGAAGAAGACGTCTGGTTTTCCCGGCGACATTGCTACAAAAAATTCTGTTGGGGTTTTTTGAGAGAGTGGAGACCACGTCTTTGCCATGTCATGCTTCGTTGTTTTTTTTTTCTTTTCCTTATTAGTTTTTTTTTTTTTTTTCCATCTGAACTTATTATTTATTGTAAATTATGAGAACGGTTATTCTACCATTACCATTAGCTCTGGGCATTCGGATATTCGGTTCGGGTTCGGTTCGGTTCTTTCGGGTTTCGGGTTTTCGGATCTAAGCATATAAGTCCCATTCGGGAATTTGAAAAAATCGGTTCGGTGCGGGTTCGGGTTCGGATACGGTTCGGTTCGGATCTGAATTTATGAATGTAACCAAATGTAACCAAATTGTAGCCAAATGTAACCAAATTATAACCAAATGTAACCAAATGTAACCAAATTGTAACCAAAGTACTCGTATGTACCGTATTTTGTACATGTATGTTACCAAAGTATAACCAAAGTATATGTATGTACCATATTTTGTACATGTATATACTTGTACATCGGGTATTCGGGTATCCGTTTGGTTCTTCGGTTCAGTTCGGTTCGGGTTCGGTTATTCGGATGTAGAAGTTTAAGATCCATTCGGGTATTTAATAATTTTTGGTTCGGGTTCGGTTCGGTTCTTTCGGTTCGGATCTAAGGAACCGATATTTATGCCCAGGGCTAATTACCATGCACAATTCCTTCTGACTTTTAGAGTCACAACAGACGATACTTTCTTCTCCATGCTCTTGATAGATATTAAACGACAATTCTTTTTCTGCGTAGAATTAGGCGAACAGTTCTAATTGTGCATCGATGGAGATCTACTGTAAATTTGCCTCCATTACTCTATAAATTTGTTAATAAATCGCAATATGTGGGACTCTAATTCCAAACCTCCTAATATATAAGCATTAATTAACCGTTGGTCAACCAAGGAAGCTTCCACATTTATTTTTTTTGTGATGAAAACCTTAGTATCTTCAATTTCAAATATGATGTTTTAATTATAATAATAATTCAGTTTTTGGGAAATAATTTAATCCAATCCCAAAAGCTTAGATTTTTTTTTTTTTGACATCCAAAAGCTTAGATTTGAATTGATGGAGAAGTTGCTTTTCTTTTTTTCGGTTGTCAACTTTACTAAATAGATTTAAATGTCAGAATGGTTCAAAATGTTTAACATATGGCTCAAGTTGATAAACTTCTCTTATGATAATATGCACTCAGCACTCCTAGCCTCATTTAATCATGAAAATTTTCCTCTAATCGTGGTATGAATAACTTAGTTAAGTGGTTTTCAAATAAAATCTTTAAACAATTTAGAAGAGCATTCCTAAGTTATATGTACCACAAAATCTAAAACAAAATTTTATTTTTTTCATTCAGAATCGCATCATTTGGTTGATCCGAAAAATAAATAGTTTTCAAATTTTCTACTTAAAAAGCAAAGTGAGCCAAAACTAAATTTTTTGGAAAAATTAAAATTTCAAAATTCGTGATTTTGAGTTTTAAAAACAAAAACACTTACCATTAGCACCTAATGATTTATAGATTGCTTACAACAAGTTTAGAAAGATTGCCTTGAAACTGTTTTTTATTGGTTGTCTTACCAAAAAAAAAAAAAGCATCTGAAATCTAACGGCGGAAAATAATCTATAAGAAACTATTTATTTATTAACTTTTAGATAAAGGGATAAAATGAGTGGATAATAAAACTACTGAATCTGTTTGCTTTAGTTGAAAGCATCAAGAAACAGCCATGGCTTCTTCTTCTATCTCATTCTCATGCGCACCTTCTTTGGCCACCTCACTCTTCTCCACTACTTCTTCATCTTCTTTCCCAAGGCTCCTCTCCTCTCGGTTTCTCGGAACCCGAAGCTTAAAGGTACAGATCCGACCCGCCAGACTAGGACCCTCCAACGGGTCAAGAACCACTTGCTGGTTCAAGTTCGGCAAAAACGGCGTCGATGCTGAAAATGCCGGAATCTATGGTAGTCAATCTCGTGATGACTTCGATAGAGACGACGTTGAACAGGTTTTTCTTCCTTTTCGACTCATATCAAACAGAAATATATTTCGCCAAGAAGAGCCTTAGGCTGGATTCTTATGAATCAAATCCGTCAAGTTCTTGACTTTGGTTCTTGAATCGCCATGTTTAACCAGATACCAACTCATTTTTAGATGTGAACAAGTGTTAAAGAGAAGACACTAATTCAATATAACTGATGTATATATAAATGTATGTGTTCTTGATGTTTTTTTGCAGTTTTTCAACTACATGGGAATGCTTGCGGTAGAAGGTACCTATTCAAAGATGGAAGCTCTTCTTAGCCTAAACATTCACCCAGTCGATATCTTGTTGATGTTGGCCGCAACCGAAGGTGACAGGCCTAAGATCGAGGAGCTTCTCAGAGCTGGTGCTGATTACTCGGTCAAGGATGCTGATGGAAGAACCGCTATCGACAGAGCCAACAGTGAAGAGATCCGTGACTTGATCCTTGGCTACACCGCTCAAAAGGCTTGACTCCACAGGAACCACGCAAGTTATGTTCTTGGGTTTTGAAATGTTTGTGTTTGCTAGAACAAACTGTCTTTCTGGGTTCTGCGGATGAGTAGATTATAAAATCCATCTTCTTCTCCCTTTTTGTCCTTCTCGCCTGTTTCTTGTTTCTTCTTTGGGGGTTCTTCTATGGCGTTTGACATTATTGCAGAGGATGGTCTTTTCACGGGTAGAAACGCCACCTTCGTTGCTCTGCAACTCGGTTTTTTTGTGTCTGTGTTAACTTTTTCCGGGCTTACAGGATTTGTAGATTCATCTTCTGGTTTTTCTGAATCTTCTGTTTCGTAATCATTGTTAGTCTTGGACGAAGCTGCTTCAGCAATGGGTGTCAAACACCCTGTAGCAGTAACAACACCATTTTTGTCTGCTTCGAGCAGAGGAGAAGTAGAGGTATCTTCTGCAATTGGACAATTCAGTCAAAAGCACAAATCTTTCAGTTGAAATTATCCCATCACTAAACTCAAACTCTTTAACCTTTGAGCCCTTGAAATACAGAAACCATATGTAATGCTAAACAAGTACAAGCCTACTTAGTGCTAAGGACATAACCAACATACCGTCTAGTGAACCGGAAAAAAAAACAGTAATTATGTGGAGATTCTTACCTCTGAGAAGAGAATCAAAAGTATGATACTGAACTGAACAAGTCCTAGGTGTAGCATCTTCTGGGTTTTCTGAATCATCTGGTTGCACCCCATTGTTAGTCTTGGAGGAAGCTGCTTCAGCGATGGGAGTCGAAATTTCTGTGACAATAACACCACCGTTCTCTGCTTCAAGCATAGGAGAGAGATCTTCTGCAAGTGAGACAATTTAATCGAACGCACAAATCTTTCAGTTAAGTACAAAAACTTAGAACTTTGGGATTTTGCTACGCTTTAACTAATAAAGACATCTAAAACCCAAATTCTACAATCTTTGTTCCCTTTAAACTGTAATGGCAGAATTCTAGACAATTATGAGCCAAATAGCTGGTTCTCTCTACATCTAGGTACTACGGACATAACCAGCATTCGAACTGGGGGCCTAAAACAACAACCAAATAGTAACTCTGTGCAAGTTCTTACCCCCGAGAGAAGAAACAGATGTTTGATACTGTACCAAAGAATCCCTAGTAGTAACATCCTCTAAGATACTTTCCTCCATAGGTTTACTACTCTCACAGTTCTGCAATTTCTCGAGTAAGACATATTTATCGGTCTTCCATACACAATCCAATAAGGTAATGCACTCTTCATCCTTCGGATAGAACTCGCGGAACACCTGTATAATTTCAAATAGAGAAAAACAGAGTTTACTGAGATGATCATCAAACAGTAGAAGAAATCTACCAAAGAGTCCACCAGAGAAGCTTAGACCAACCTCAACCCCGTCCTGTGCTATCTTTACAGACTGTTTCTTCACGGATGCAGAGGATACCGAATTGAAAACTGAAACAGCATCAAGTAATATCTGCACAAACCCAAAACGATGAAGAAATTAAGCACATTATACACACTATAGTTAAGTATTGGAGAATCTGCCCAAAATGTTGCCTTTAGCTTCTTTGGATTAGGCAGAACAAAAAGAAAAGTTAACTTACTTGTTGAACCAAGACTCGGAGACGTGCAAGCAGCGCCAAAAATGTAACCGAAAATCCAATGAAAAATGAACGAGCTACCAAAGTGGAAATCCCACTGTAGAGCAATTACGCAATGAACATAATTAGCTCTAAGACATTACACAAATAAAATATAATTAAAGAATCAATCAAACACCTAGCTGCCTTTAAGATGGGTTCAGTCATCTGCAACAAACACAATGATGAGTCAGATCTTCTAATCCTATGTATGATCAAAGCAACACAGAAAGGTCCATGAGAATATAGATTAGAGAATACATACCTGAGAGAGTAAACGAAGAGCTCCAAGAAGTCGTTCCAAGATATTTGGTTTCCCAGTATGACATTTTTTCAACTTCAACCTGCATAAACCCCAAAAATAAGCTCCCACACTATTCTCATAAAATCAGTAAAATCAACATATGAAAAGAGAAGCCTACCTCTCCAAAATATGAATTTTTTGTTTATTTCCTTTTCCAGAGATTACATGAAAGCAAGATCTCAGAATATCCTCCATGTTTGCTGTTCGTAAAAGTCTCAATTCCCTTCTCACCTGACCAATCAGAAAAAAGCGATTTTTGCTATAATTCAAATCCTTCTTTTTCACAATCGAATAGAAGAACGATGTAGTTTTACCTTGAGAAGGTACTGAAAATAAGAGCATCTTCGATGCTGGTTCTTATTCTTGTAAACCATTCTCTCGAACACTGCTTGCTCAAGTTCAAGTTGACTAAATTGACTCTTCAGCTTCTCTTCTAGAGCTTTGACTTGTGTATCATCCATTGAGTCTTCTTCTTCCAGAAAATTTGAATGAAAATCAGATTCTGGAAACTGCTCTAAATCGAACAAGACATATATGAAAGTTAGGGCTTTATGCCTTAAACCCTTTTAGCACCAACGCTGCAATAAATTTTCAATTTCGTTTAAGAACGACGACGCATTATCATCGAGTTTTCGGTTTTTTGGGGGCGGGTCGGTTCGGGTACGGTTCAATTTAATCGGTTTTAATTTTGGGAAAACAAATTAATATAAACCAAGAACAAACCCAATTCCAAATCGAAATGATTAAAACACTAAAATTTAATCAGAGTCGGGTTTAATGTAACCTGTTTAATCGAATTTGACGGAGAAGAAAGGACTCGTGCGATTAAAAAAGTTAAGAAAACGACGAATCGTGATTTCTAATTGCTAAACCACAGACATTAATTAGGGTATGCTATTTGCCTATTGGAAGGAGCCGGTTTGGATCTTAAGTGATACGGTGCGTTTTTCGGTATTAGAGAATTGGGTCTTTAATTTGGGCTTCGAGCAGAGTCCAGCCCATCGCAAGCTAAGGTCGTTAAATCTGTTTTTTTTTGTTTTTTTTTTTGTCGCCAAGGTCGTTAAATCTGTTATAAACAGATTAACTGATTTAACTCTTGTCCTAGCTTGGAAAACAGAGTGTAGATTCAAGAACCTGTAGACAGAGAGAAAATAAGACATTTTAATCGACTTATCATTATTAACAACGTTCTTATTATCTCAGATGCTTAAAGCAAATTTATGCAATTTTGATATTTAATACTGTATATAAATTTTAAACTTTTTAAACAATTTGTATCTATTTTTTTTATACTACGTTTTAGTTATCTACTTTTTTGTTAGAAAAAAAAAACAAAAAAACTAGACCGGAGTGCACTAAAATGTTCATTAATTTATTGTTTCTTTTTACTTTTTATTTAAAAGAGTAATATATATATATAATCATTAGCAGGCTCAAAACTCAAAAAAATAATAAAAAAGAAGATAAAGGAGTGGAAATAAATTATAAATAATTTGGGGACCAAAACTCGTAGTTTTCTTTTGCCGGAGGCCAATATTTTTACCAATTTTCTATAACCTGGAAATGTTTTTGTTGGGTATAATTTTATCTTTCGAAATATTCAGTCCTAAAAATAAAAATAAAAAAAGATCAGATTCTAGATGATTCCAGACAATTCTATATCATTCCCGGGTTAATTTCAGACCATTTTCATATAGTTTTCGGATCAATTCCAGACCGTTTTCATATCATTTTTGGGTTAATTCTAAACTATTTTCATACCATTTCTGGGTTAATTCTAGACCAATTCAAGACCGTTCTAGACTGTTCATGAATCTCAAGAATGGTCATATCTTAGCGGAAATCATCGAGAATATTCATTATGACCTTATCACGTCAAGAGTCGGTCAACAAATTCTGAATCCCATGAGGATAAAGATGAATTATATTTTTCTATAAAAAGAGAACAAACAAGAAATAAAAGGGCGAGAGAAATCAAGGGCAAAAATAAGAGATTCAACAGAAACTCCGAGATCACAACAATCAATTCCTAAAAATAATTAGAGTTCATAGATCACAACAATCATCGGTTATTTATTGCCCAAAGAGTTTTTCTCCTCCTAAATAATGTTGGTACTAACACAAGTTACAGTTACATCGGAGTGGTCTAGGCTTTATAATCATCATAGATTCATAAACTAACTAAGGTTGAGTTGAATTTTATATACAAACATTACTTATGTTATCTATAGTAATTTTTTGTTTTAATCTTATGTCTGAAATATTTTAAATTCTTAAAAAACATTTTTTATTTAATTAAAAATTGGTGTTCAAAGATATTACGTAAGCACACTAGTGTGATGAAAGATATTGCGCAAGCACACTGTTAGAAGGGAGAACCTTTGAACAAACAAAAAAATATATCAGTCGACAAATGGAGAATTGTTATTTTAAATAATTTGCTTTCTTTTTCTATATTCCGGAGGTTCCTCCGGATCTTAGGCCCAGATTAATCCCCTTTAGACCTAGCTTCCTTTTTGCACAGCTTCGCTGTGAGTTGGGTGGCCAAGTAGATTCAAACTCGGGTCTCAAGACAGACACATACCCAACCTCAAAGCACTGGGATACCACCACTTGATTTTAAATAATCTGTTTGACAAACAGATATGTACAAACAGATTATTTATCTGTTTTAAATAATCTGTTTAAATAATCTTATAATTAATGTTGTTTTCTTTCTAGTTTCCACATAGATTTTGATCATCTAATTTAGACTGTGCAAACTGCAAACTATACTTTTAGAGTATTAGAATAAATTTCTTCTCTCAATTGGAAATGCATCAACTTAAGCAAAATATATTAACTAATTAAGATAAAATTAGCTTTTCTATTATGTTTTAGATTTCTTTTTCTGTTAGTAGGAAAAAATGTTTCTACTCTGAGAAATTAAATTATTAGCTTCATCTACGAAGTAAAGAGTAGAAAACATGAATGTAAAACAAATTTAGGAATCAAATGGTTTTAAGAGGAAATTTGAAAATAAAAATAAAATAAAAAATGAGAGATCGAGTACCTGGTTCTTACTTGTTGAAATAAATACATAAATTTGGGTCAATGATTAAGACATGTAATTCGTGGGGAAGTGGTAATAAAGATTCAACCAGAATGTGGTTTATAACGTGGCAAGCAGGCGAAAATAGTCTTCATTTCTATTTAAAAGCACTTAATAAATAATTAAACAACGAAACGTGATGAAGGTAACAGTGAGGTTAAGGCCAATTAACAAAAAGAGACATATATAACTAATCAGTGGTTAGTATATAATTAAATCTATGGTTTGTGTATATAGTTGGTCCAGGATTCTTGAACCTTTTGAGTCCAGCAGGACAATTTTTTTAAGAAATTATCTTTTAGGTTAAATATATTAGTTTGATATAACACTCAGTATTGTATGTTTGGGATTAAATTAAAATAGCATAGTTTGATGTAACACCTCTTCTATTTTTAGACTGTTAATTTTTTTAAAAATTTTTTTTGTTAATTTCACTTTCCAAGATTTATTAATGTAAATTATGTGAGATGTGAATTTCGAAGTTTTATCTTGTGATCTATAACTACCCATTCTTCGTAATTTTAGTGACGCAAAAAATGTGTGACGTTAGACGATGCGTAAGCATGTTAAGGTGTCGAAAATTTGAACCTAGATTAGATTTCGTCAAGATGAAAAGAAGATTGATGACAATGATGTTAAATGTGTGGTTGCCACTAGCGAAGATTCATAAATACTTATTGTGTGATAGTTATCAAAAGAATTGTATATATCATTAAAAGATATATATAAGTAATGTAGGAGAGATGCTATATATCGTCATAGGGTATGATGATATATAGAGAGTTATGTAGTATGGTTGATATGTAGTATAAGATTTAACCTCAAAGCTAAGTGATAATAGCTTAATGAATAGATGAATAGTTAGGGGTGGGCACGGATGAGGTATCTGAAAATTTTATGATATTTGGATCCGAAAAATAATTAACTGGATCCAATAATGATGATTGATGATATACATCTATTTAACCGAATTAACAGTAAAAACATCTATTTAACTCATAATATCTCAGGTGTTGATCATGGACTTTTAACCATTAGTATGTCATCTATTTTAAAATTCTCAGATAATCTCGATGTCAATAAATCTTGTGGATTAATTAGATCACGGCTTGAAACATGCATCTCTTTTACAAATGAAATCAAACATTATATATTCAAAGTGCATTTTTTTTTCTGGTTGAGTTTAACTATGAAGATAATATGATATAATGTGAGAAAGATTAGGGCCATGAGTGTTTGAAAGTTTTTGAGTGGTTTTTAGTTTTTAGATTTTGGTTTTTGGTTTTTGATTTTTAGTGTAGATTTTAGTTTTTCAAAAACTTGAATGGTAACTTTTTTAGTTTTTAGTTTTTATATAATTTTTAATTATTTTTGTATGTTTTCTATTTTGATTTTAAAGTTTGGTTATATTTTTTTTGAAAATTAGTAAAACAATGATATTAAATTTAAACAATCAAATAAAAATTTATAAAAATTCATAACACCAACAAAATACTGAAAAATACACATAGATTTAGTTTACTCTTATATATATAAAATGACATATAGATGATTAGACTTATTGATTGATAAAAATAATAATATTTTAAAAATAAAATAAAATAGTTACCTCAAATTTTTTAAAAACCTCATAGAATAATAGAATATGGTTTTAAATCTGATGAATTAGTAAAAAAAAACTCACTTGAGAAAAAAAAGAAAAAAAATACATCACACTAAAATCTCTTATTACTTGAATGGCCAGTTTTTAGAGTTGTTTTTGGCTTTTGTTTTTTCAAAAATCCAATTTGTAGCCATTCATGATTTTGAAAAAATAGATTTCTACAATTTAGGAAATCTGAATTTTGATGGTTTTTACTCATTTATAAAGAGAATCCAGAATCTTACTTTTTCTAGTTTTTAATAGATTTTGGTGTGGTATATTTTTTTTTTCTTTTTACTCATGTCAGTTTTTTTTCTTTTTTTTTATTTTGTTTACTAATACAAGAGAACTAAATCCCTATTATATGATTCTATGGGGTTTTCTTTACAAAACTTGGTGTAACTAATTTATTTTATTTTTATCAATCAATAATAAATCTAATTATTTAAATACCATTTTTTATATAAGAGTAAACTAAACATATGTGTATTTTTCAGTATGTTTTTGGCGTTATGAAATTTTGTAATTTTTTATTTGATTATTAAAATTTAATATCATTTTTACTAATTTTCAAACAAATATAACCAAAATTAAAAATCATAATAGAAAACATAAAAAACAAAAACAAATTATATAAAAACTAAAAACTAAACAAGTTACCATTCAAATTTTTGAAAAACTAAAATCTACACCAAAAAATCAAAAACCAAAAAAATTAAAAACCAAAAACCAAAAACCAAAAGCCAAAATCCAAAAACTAAAAACCAGTTAAAAATTCTCAAACATTCATAGCCTTAAAAACTAGTAAAAGTAGATTGTGGATTCTGTTTAGAAATTAGGAAAAACTATCACAATTCAGATTTCCTAATTTTAGGGAATCTATTTTTTCAAAATCATAAATAGTTATAAATTAAATTTTTGGAAAAACTAAAGCTAAAAACCATTCTAAAAACTAGTGTCATTCAATGCCTAGATTTAGCAATCTCACCTAGATTTAGCAATCTCACTTAGAGACCAACGAGAATAGTGAAACGTGCACAATCACATTATCCACTAACCCACAAGAAGGTCGACCACTTTCCCTCTTTTCTTGTTCTCGCACATCAAGAAACTAAACTACCTTATATTGCACTCTATGCAATAGAAAAATACTATATTTCAGAACATGACAAATCAAGCATTTTTTTTTCCAAATGGTAAGAGTGAATTTCAAGCATTTTGGACAAGAAAGCCTTTTTATCAAAAAAAAAAAATCATTTTGGACAATTGTATTTTTTAATTAAACTGTTATGAAACATATGGATTCTTTAAGGATTTGTAAATTTTCCTAAATAAATCTTTAATATCATTTACTTGATCAACTCTATGTTATTTTAATATATAGATTTAATATTAATTGTTTTCATGGCTAGGTTTTTCTTTTGCATATAAATATATATTACTGAGTACTTGTACTCAATTATTTATTTTTACGCAGGATTCAAGACTATTTTAGTTTTATTATTTTTCGTAAGATTATTTTACAAAATTTATATGCAAATGAAAAATACTAAAATTAAAAAAAAATTCTTTACATTTTTAGTTTTTTTTTTTTGAAATTATAATTTTTTAAAATATGAACATATATAATATTTCACATGTAAACGTAAAGCCAAAGATTTCACTAAACGCAAGCACATCTCTTGTTGTGAATCTAATGACCCCGACCCATTTTGGTTCCCAAATTGAAAAAGTACACAAGTGTAAGATCCATAACAAGTTGGTATATAAAACTAAAACACTTTAAAAGAAATAAAAGACTTAAAAAAAACATAAAAAGGAAAACGGACCAAAATGTGCCACACCTTCAACTTCCATGATCTAAAATCTATCTGCTTACTATATATAAATGAGAGCCTATTCTATAACAAAAGCATTTGCTAACAAAAGAGTCTCAACTTTTACATATACACATATTTCTATTGCATACCCCCCAACACTTCAAATGGAGAACTCCGTAAACAACTGCGTAGGACAAAGAGTATTCTCTAATCACCAAATCAAAACGATAAACGAAGAAGAAGATCAAGAAGAGAGCAGTTGGATCATCTACTTTGAAGATATTGATCATGACGATGAAATGTTAGAAACCAAAGAAGGAATGAGTCATTACTATGATAATGATTCTTCAATGATCTCAGACGCTGCATCTCCTGTCCACAACACAAAGATTAGTCGAAAGGCTAATAACATTCATACAAACCCTAAAAAGAGACGAATCATTCATCAACAAAAAGAAGAGGAAGAAGAAGATGAAGAAGATACAGCCTCTTCTCCTTCTAATAAAACCAAGGTTGGATACATATGCGTCTATATTGATTTGTGAAAAAAAAAAAATTGTTGTTTTTGTTAACTTATATTTCTAACATTTTTTGTTTTGGGTTTATTTAGGGTTTTAGTGTGTTGGATGGTGCGGAAGATAATACAAGAAATGGAAAATCCATGGACAATATTACATCCGAGGTAATAAGAAACATTTCTTGCATGAAAAGTAATGTTTTCCAACAAAATTAAATTTGATTTTCTAACTATAACATTTTATCTTTGGGGAAAATTATAGGAAAGAGGATGCATAACAGACACAGGATCGAAGATAGGTGAAGTTATGAATGAAGAATTCTTCTCTGCAGAATTGAAGAAGAGAGGACTTTGTGTAGTTCCTTTATCAATGTTATCTAACTTTATTGCTTGATATGATTCTTTTAATGTTTTTAACTGTTTTCATTACTATTTTTTATTCCTCTGATTTTTTGATGTTAAATTGTTACTGTTATTGACAAGTAAATTGTATAGAATTCATATTGAAAGTTAAAAAAAAAACACACATTGCTTTTGTTTGTCAGATTTGTGGTAGAGAGAATCAAAAGTGAGACACAGCTCAAGCTTATGACAAAGATTCTTCATACCATTTTATTTATTACAATTTTGCTAATATACATACACACTACTTTCCATGGTTTTGCACCTGAAAATACAGAAAGCTTAGGTAGATGATAAACAGAGACGATTTTCGGTTTCTCGGGTTCTCATTTCTTTTCTGGGAGCTTTTCCAGCAACTCCGGTATAACCTCGAAAAGATCTCCAACAAGTCCATAATCAGCTACCTATAATTTGATAGCCAAAATATTTTTAGCATAGTTTTGGTTCTAACTTAGATTGATGGAAGAAGAAGGGTTGTTTCAAGTGTGTTTGTAACCTGGAAAATAGGTGCATCAGCGTCTTTATTAACCGCAACAATCACCTTAGAATCCTTAATTCCAGCTAAGTGTTGAATGGCTCCTGAAACACCAAATGCCATGTATAGCTCTGGTGCTACTATTTTACCCGTTTGTCCCACCTAACGATACACACACACAAACAAAAAAACTCTCATTGGAGTTACAAAGCTGTTAAAATGGAAGGAATAATCAAATGAAGATCCAAAAGCATTACCTGAAGATCATTAGGAACATATCCAGCATCAACAGCAGCACGAGTAGCACCAACTGTACATGTAAAAACCGTTATCCAAGTACATTCCAAAGCACATAAACTTTCCGATGAGATAGGAAGCAAAGTAAGTCATTCGAAAGATATAGTCACTACTGATTAGGAAAAGCATACATACTAACCTGCTCCACCGAGTTTTTCTGCAAGCTTTTCGATCATTTTAAAATTCTCAACACTCTTCAACGCCCTTCCACCAGTGATCACAACACGTGCACTTCCAAGATCAGGCCGTTCTGTATCCTGATTTGAACGTCCCACGTATCTAGATCTATTGACAGAGTCTGCAATGAATGATAGCAAAACTCACTTAAGAAAAAAGAACCAAAGCTTAAAACAAGAATGCACAAGAGAAGACTAAGCAAACCGTCTTTGAAGTTTGAGAGATCAATTTGAGAGATAGTGGCTTTCTTTGACTCAGAGTCTGCTGTAATTGGGGTCACAGGAAAAGATGTAGATCTAATAGTCAACATACAAGGACCCTCACCAGTATAACGAACTGTACACAGAGCGTTTCCCGCATATATAGGCCTGACACAGATTTAAGCTCAGTTTCAGTTCACATTTCTATGTGGAACAAGAGACAGTTTGGATTTTCGAATCAACTGAATGTACCTGATAAACTGAGCAGACCCTAAGATTTTGACAACATCAGTAATAGGAGAAACATCTAAAAGAGCAGCGACACGAGGTAATATATTCTTGCCAAATGAACTCGAGGAAGCAAGTATGTGAGAGTAATCTCTTTGTTGCCGAACAAAGTCAACCAATTTAGCCCAAGGTTCAGCTAAAGAGTACTCAAATTTATCAGAATCAGCAACAAGTACCTACAAAAGTACAAACTTTAAGGCCGCCACAAGAACAAGAAAACACATGAAGGAAGTGATAATATAGTTTACCTCAGAAACAGTAGGATGACAAGAAGCAGCTTGAGAAGCAGCTTCTTGAAGAGAAGAACCAGAACCAGCCAATAACAAAGAAATTGAAGAGCTTTCACCCAAAGAATTTGCTGCAACTACTGTACTCACTGTTTGAGGTTTGATAGAACCACTCTCATGTTCTGCTAGAATCAGAGTACTAATCTATCTCCAACAACAACAACAAAAAATGTACAAAACTCAGTATTATTGTAAAAACTCTCACTTTTCAGCATAAAAACAACAAATGATCATCTCAATATATAAAAGCTTCAAAAATTTCCCTCTTTTTTTACTCTAGGACTGAAGCAATTGAAATCACAACATAGCATGTAATCAAATCGATATTGGGACAAGACAAAATAATGATTCGATCTATTTCAATGAAAAAGGGTTGAAGATTAAAGATCATACACATCGAGAGAGGTTGGTGATGGAGATGGATTGAAGAGCATTTGAAGTCACGAACTTGTTCTTCGTCAGAGCTCTCAGAAGAAGAGCTCTCGTCATCGTTTTCTCTTCTGATTGGGTTTCTCCCTCAGACTTCGAAATTCCTGAAAAAAATAAATAAACGAAACACTACAAACGGCACCGTTTATTACAATAAATCAAACGGCGTCGTTTATAATATAGCGAACGGTGTCGTTTAGATGGCAAACGGCGCCGTTTGTTAAGTTTCTCTTGGTCGAATCGTGGTAACGGCGTCTTTTGTGACAAAGCTAAAACTGTGTATATATTTTATTATTTTTGAAGGATTTAATTATTCCTTGTCAATGACCCTAGTATACGCGGATAAAATATATCAATTTTTATTACATTATTACATATTTGGATCTGATTATTATTTTATAAACTTGTTTGTCAATACCGATTATTTTCTTTCTAAAATCAGATTTTTTTCCTACACATTTAATTTTATTATAAAATTTAACTAAATATTTAATCATATTAAAATTTTACTCTAACCTTATGTATATTCGATATAAATTAATAGAAGACAAAACTTTTATATCAAAACAATATGCATCATATCAAACAAATATCCATATAAAAATAATTAAAAACAAACTAAAAATACTATTAGTAATTTAGTAGAAAAACATGAAACTTGGAAAACTAACATTGTAAATAAATTAAATTTAGGTAAAAACATTTAAAACAAAAATATAGGTGATGTATCTTAAAATCTTGTTTATAAAAGAAGTATAAATGTTTTTTGTTAGAGAAAAAGTTATTTATATAATTAACTATTTAACTATTTCATCCATGAAACTAAATAGATTTATGTGTTGATTTAAGCCATTAATTAGATGTATTTATATGTTTATTCAATCAATTTACTCTATGGTTTATTTAACACTTAACCAATTAGTTTGGATTATTCTCAATCAATTTTTAGGTTGAAAAAATTAGATACGTGTGTAAAATTTTACTGGATTCTAATATGGAAATATAAATATCAAAATTTGGAAATTTGGAAATTTTATGGAAATAATAAGATTGAACATGTGTTAGAAAAAATGAAAAGTATAAATTATCTTATTTTTTATTTTTTATTTTTCTCTTTTTTTGTTGGATTTCTTTTTTGATTAACCAAATAATTTAGGTAAATAGTTAATTAAATATACATTATCTAAAATTTTAACCTCATTCATTATAGATTTAAATGAATAAAATTTAAAAATTTATTTGAGATTAATTTAAAACATCTAAACTTGTTTTAACATATGTTCAAAATTATATATGTAAAAAATGGAAAATAAATATTATTGATTTGATTATTTATTTTACATTTCCTCTTTTATGTTGGTTTTCTTTTTAATTAAATAAATAATATGTAAAATATAGAAAGTAAAGAATTATCTATTTTATTATTATTATTTTATTTTGGTTGGTTTTTCCTTTTTAATTAAATAAATAATTATTTTACATGTGTCATAATTTAATCCATCAACCGACACATATCATAATCTCGTTAAGTATAATTTTGGTATGTGTCACTTTTCGTGAATGTAACTCAAGTTTATATAATAAGATATAGAGAGGTAGAGAACTGAATTCACAATAAAAAGAGAATCGATTGAGGTTTTTTTGTCGAGTGTTATGTCGTAGAGATAGAGTTAAAGTTCAAAGAGAATCAATTCAGGTTTTTTTTTGGCGAGGGAGAGAAAATAATGACTCAGAAACTGATGTGTAGAAATGAAATAAATTGATTGTTACTTCAACTTTTTTCATTTATTGACATGGCAACTATACAGTTCTCCAAAAAGCTGAGGTGTCAACTCTTAAAAGACACACTCCATTATTATTATTGATTGATGATTGATTCCATTTTTAGATTTTAAGTTCAGTATTCAGAGATCACATCAAACTTTATTCTAATTTTTGTGTAGTACGATGATGATTCCTTCCTATTTTTAACGAAAGAGAAAGAGACAAAAATCTATACTTTAAATGATGAAAAAAAAACTGGCTTTTGAGCTTTGTTGAAGAGTTCCTATTATTTAGCTTAGTGGGATCGCGACAATTTTAGGATCAGAGTTCACTGTCGAGATCTGCTTCTGTGACAGCAATGGTTTCCACCACCAAGATCAAGTCTGTTGATTTCTACAGGTACAAACACTCTTGTTATATCTCTCTCGCATTTCCTTATTTGTGTTTCATTTTTGTTGATGAATCTCGATATTGGCTTTGATGCACATGCACAAGTTTGTACCTTTTTATATATTGGGACAGTATGTATTGGATTATGCATTGTTAGCATTCGAAATTATGATCCTTTTTGTTCTTCAGGAAAATCCCAAGAGATTTGACAGAAGCATCTCTCTCTGGTGCTGGATTATCAATTGTAGCTGCCCTTGCTATGGTGTTTTTGTTTGGAATGGTAAAATCCTCTTTGCCTTCTTTGCTTCTTCCACTATTTGTATGCATATGCTTCTGCATTATTCAATGATTTTGGCTTATGGTTTAATTTGCAGGAGCTGAGTAATTATTTGGCAGTTAACACTAACACATCTGTAATAGTTGACAAAAGCTCTGATGGGGACTTCTTAAACATTGATTTCAACATCAGGTTTGTTACGTGTCACAATGAAACAACACAACCATGCCATTTTCTTATCACTATATATCTTTATGTGTTTATGTTTCAATCTTTTGTACAATTATGTTGGTTTCTTGAAAGATTGACATTTTGGGGTTTTGTAGCTTTCCTTCCCTATCATGTGAATTTGCATCGGTTGATGTGAGTGACGTATTGGGAACTGTCAGTTTCTGTTTCCATTTCTTAGTCTTTCTTTTTCTATAATCCCATTTTGGTCTGCGAGAATACATTGTCCAGTGGTTGTTGAATAAACACAAAAGTTTTGAGATTTCCTTTGATTACAGAGAATGTATGTTATAAGTTCTCATGTTTAAACTTTGTTAGTAAAAATTTTTTCAGCACAGGTTGAATATAACGAAAACGATTAACAAAATTCCAATTGATATGCATTTAAGAGCCACTGGTGAGGAATTTCACTCCACCTCTGGATTACATCTCATCAACCATGGAGACGAAGATCATGAAGAAAATACTACTTATGCTGCTATACCATTAACTGAGGCTACTTTTGAGAAGTTTTCACATCAGCGAGTTGGCACAACTTCTTTTATATTGTGTACGCTACTATGAGTACATATGTCCAAGGGTTTTAAGATGAAGTAATGAACTTGTACTTTCTTTTTATGCAGTTTTCAAATTTTGGTTGTTAATTTTTATGCGCCGTGGTGCTACTGGAGTAGTCGCCTGGTAATGCTGTCAATATTTTTATGTTGATAAATATGTTCATGCTTGGTCTTTTACTGTGTTTCTGTTTTTATTTCTCTGCTAAAATTTTCAGAAACCATCTTGGGATAAAGCAGCTGATATAACAAGAGAGAGGTGTGCGTTGTGTTCCTTTTTATTTGCTATTAAACCTTGAAGAGTCATCAAATTTTCTGATGATTTCTTTTTTGGAACTTGAGGAAATTTCATTTACAATGATTTGTTTCTTTCAGATGGTGGAAGGACTGCTCAAACCTATTAAAAAGGAAGATGATAAGTTGGCTTTGGATGGTAAATCTGATCATGTGGTTTCAAGTATTAAAAAGGCTCCAGTTAGTGGAGGTTGTAGAGTTGAAGGCTATCTGAGTGCAAAGAAGGTAAAAATGTTCCAATTTTATGAGATGTTCAATGTTGTATGTATTCCTTATTGTTTTATTGTTTTGTTTTCAGGTTCCTGGGGAACTTGTAATCTCAGCTCATTCATTTGATGCTTCTCATATGAACATGTCACATTTTGTTACACATTTCTCATTTGGTGCAATGGTTTCAGATAGGTTGTTGACTGATATGAAACGATTACTGCCTTATCATGGTCAAAGCCATGACAGGCTTGATGGAAAATGGTTCATAAATCAACGGAAATTTGATGCTAATGTTACCGTAAGTTGCACAAATATTATTTTTATGTCAAGTACTTTCCCTACTTGATGTTTCTCTTATAACGGTCGGTGTGCCAATATACAGATCGAGCACTACTTGCAAGTAGTCAAAACAGAGGTCATTTCAACAAGATCCGGCCAAGAACACCCATTGATTGAAGAATATGAATATACAGCTCATAGCAACGTGGCTCATAGTTACGATTTGCCTGTTGCAAAATTTCACTTTGAGCTCTCTCCAATGCAGGTATCTATCTTTACTCAGTTTTACACAGAAGAGAAGATAAAATATCTCCTACTACTACTAATGTCAATGCCTCTTCTCCTTTTTTTCATACTTTTACATTTGATCCTTGTTCTGTTTTTTTGCAGGTGTTAACAAGCGAGAACCCAAAGTCATTCTCGCACTTTATCACAAATGTTTGTGCCATTATAGGCGGTGTTTTTACGGTTTAGTATCTTTCTCACAGCCTAGCTTTGTTTTCATTTTCTGCTGGATTCCTTTGTGTGAAAAGTAAGATTTTTAGTTGTTGGATTTCAGGTGGCAGGGATACTAGATTCGATATTTGAAAGCACAGTCAAACTGGTGAAAAAGGTTGAACTCGGGAAACATATTTGATCAGTAATGAGTGAGTTTAGATTTTAGTTTTTCAGTTTTTACATATATACCTTGTAGACTGTTTATTTTCAAATAGCAGTCTCAAAGAGAGAATAAAGAGACAAGGTTTTTTTTGCAGCATCTTTATTTCTTCTTGATTCTTGGTCATAATTTAACCACAATGTTTCATTATCTTTCATAATTATATATGGCTTATGGTTATATGAATTGTGAATTTACATTAGAAACAAACAACACACACACACCAATATACCAAACTTAGCTGAAAAGAGAAAGAAACAAAGTAACAATGAAAGCAAAAGGCAAAACAGAAGAAGAACAAGGCCAAAAGCTGTGTTTATGGGAGTCTTATCTCTTGTGAAGGCGCCAAGGTTATTTCAAAAAGTTCCTGTGTTGGGAGGAGACAGTGAGGATTCCACTGTAGGTGAAGGAGGTGGTGAAAATGGATTGTTGCTTCTATCAGCCTTGTGACAAAGCTTATGGTTCTTGTGGCAATTATCTTTGTTTCCACTGATGAAATATTATGGTCCAGAGTTCCAGACCTGTTAAGCGTGAAGGAAGTATGCGTCCGTCTGTGAATTTAGCGGTGGCTGCATCTGTGTTGCAGCTATCATAAGCGTCTCCTTGTCACTTTAAAGCACCAAGTCTTGGTTTGGTTGGTAGACGAACACTGCATTGTCCATAATCATGAGTCCATAAGGTTTAGGTAAGGCTTTTCAGCAACATTTCTCAGATTCTCTGGAGACCAAAAAGCAAAGCATAAATGTTTGGAACCTCTTGTGATTTTGCTTGTCTCAATGGTTTTTGTTTCTTTAGCTTCATCATCATAATGCTTTTATGTTTACCAGAGAATATACATTCAATTCCTTAATTTGAAAGAGATCACATAGTTCATAAATCTTCATATAAGAACAAGTAATTTTTGTAATGTTTAGAGTAGGACAACTAACTCGGAAAAGTGACACACAGAGGCTAGCTAATACCATGCCTATAATCTATACCATCTTTTATTATCTTTTAACATATTTAATATTAATTTTACATTTCTAAATTTGATAAGTTTCCACTTCCATACGAATCTCAATGATGATGATCTTTTAAATGATGATGATCTTAACTCCACTATCTAAATCTCGAGTATTCTTTTTTTTTATATAATAATTCTTTTAACTATTGCATTTGAATTTGTTAAGAAAAACCATATTGATTGTTTAAAACTTATATTATTTATGGAAAAAAAAGCTCTAACCATGGCTAGGCTATGCAGCGATTTAAAATATGAATCGAAGTGTCGAGTATTGGTAAAAAAATATGCGGCTTTGTGAGTTTTGGACAAGACCATGCCAGTTTAGTCCGATTGATATGTTAGTTTGAAATCCGCAGTTCTTTATATGATAGTAGTGTCTCGTAAACCCAAACATGTATAACTCATTCAAATAATTAAAAAGTGAGATTTCACTTCAAATTTTCTATTAAATAGATTCACTCATAAATCATTAATTCTATGTGAATTTTGCCACACAAAAAAAAAAAAAAAAACTTTACATAACTCACTACGATCCATCTTAATAAATCAGAACAAAAAATTTGTAAGCATGTCGACAAGAGAAACAAAATCTAACCCCAAAATAAATAAATAAAATAGTAATGATTATAATATTTTATATATTGAAAAAGAAACAATAGTATCATGATTATTTAGTGATACTGATAGTGATAAGTGTGAGTAAATGAGAGTGATAGGAACAGTAATAGTGATAGGAGTGAGAGTGAGAGTGAGAGTCAGTCCTCAAAAATGGTTCTTTAAATAAGACAGCTAAAGAGGCCCAAAAGTAGCTCGAAAGAGACGAATGGGCTTTATTTTATTGTCAATATAATATAATGTCGATGATCCTGACTTTTCCACGTTTCAATTTTCTATTGGTGTGGGTTTTGCCGACACCTACATTCCATTCCACACCTATACCATATCTTAATCTTACTTGGCTATTTAAATGTTGGTTTTTAGATTTGGCACCAAAAAAAAAGGTATTTTTATAATCGGTCAAGTCAATTCAAATTCAATTCATTCCAGTTCAATAAATCTCAATATTCTACTATAATTGATCGTCGACATTGAGAGTTTTATTTGATGAGTTTATGACTTAGGAGTCGTATTATGACTTTTATGAAGTGTGTTGTTATACACAATCTTGGTGCTTGGTTGTACACAATGTTTTTATACCCGACCCGGTCACCAAACCGATGACCTTTTAGGTCACCAGATTATCGGTCGAACCGAATCAACCGTCGGATCAATAGAATAAAGAATAAGTTATATATTATTATGTATTTATCAATATTTTTATGTATTGTTTTATGAAATTAAGAATAAAAGACTAACAATATTAAAATAGTGAAAAGGTAACACCATGTTTGATAAAAACAGAAAAGATCTAACAATATTATTAAAGTAATTTAATCAAATTTAAACGAAAAGGAAAAAAACTACTAAAGTAGTATAAAATCGCCAATGACAAAAATAAAATAATTAAACATCAAAACAATCAATTGTATGTATGCGTTTTAAAAACTACAAAGTTATAAAATAAGTGTAAAATATTATTTTATTCTCAAAATCAAAAATTTTATTTGAATGAAAAAAGTTTTTAAATCAAAAATTTTAAATATTTAAAAAACATTTCTTGATCCGCAACCCGGTGGACCGGTTGAACCGGACGGATGGCAGGTTAATGGTGTTTTTTCTGAATTATTTAGTTTTATTATTGGTGGATTTTAATACTAAACCCGAACCGGAGTAGTGTCCGAATTCCGGGTTAACCGGTCGGACCGGCCGGGTCGGGTTGGACGTGAAAATATTGCTTATAGACGAATCAAAAAAATTTAACACCCCAATACAAAATATTTTACAGTATAGTAGTATTCTCAATGATTCAACTGTATTGTTAAAGTTTACAGTAACTAAATCTGAAGTTCTAAAGTATCTTTCGGTTTTTCTAACCCAAAAAAAAAAAATAGTATCTTTCGGTTTTTTGGCGGTCAACAGTTCTTAAGATTACATCTTTTTGGCAACTTCTTGAGATTTGTATCTAAAACAGTAAAATGTCACATGTTGGGTGTTTTGACGCACTTGAAGTTATATTTTCTTGACTCCAAAAGTTATATTTTCGATTTTTCGTTCACCAAAAGTTTATACTTTTATTTTCCAGTGGAGGAACTTTCCATGCATATATTTCAATTCATTGAAGGTATCTTTGCTAGACAATCAAACAGGATACCAAATAGGAGTGGGCATTCGGGTACCCGTTCGGGTTCGGATCGGGTGTTTCAGATTTTTTGGATGTTCGGGTTTATAGGTACAGCACCCGTTCGGATATTTCATAACTTCGGGCGGGTTCGGATCAGGTATCTTCGGGTTCGGATCAGGTTCGGGTACCCAAAGTATTAGAGAAGAATAAAAAATTGGTTATATTTAAATAAAATTTGGATAAATTTTCACAAATATAAGTAAAAAGTTTCGAATATTTTAGTTATTTTAGTTATTTTTTTGTCTTAAAATATTTAAACTACTCGAAGATACCATAAAACTCTTATATATTTACATAAATCTATCCAAAAATAAATAAAATATCCAAAATATCTAAAATATCCAAATATTTTAAACATTCGAATTATTACAAGTATATATATTACCAATATATTATTATTATGTTCTTATAGTTTGAGTATGTTCGGGTATCTATTCGGATTCGGGTTCGGATCGGGTTCGGGTGTTCGGGTTTAGAAATCTAGAACCTGTTCGGGTATTTTAAAACTTCGGATCGGGTTTTTTCGAGTTGGATTCGGGTGCGGTTTTCGGGTGCGGGTTTTTTGCCCAGCCCTAATACCAAAATTGACTCATACACAAAATTCATAACGGAAAATCAAAACTGGTATAATATACGATGGTAAAATCATAAATAAGTGATATATTTTTCATGTGATTTAAACAAATAGTATAATGTGTTATTAATATTTGGGTTGACGATGTATTTAACCATGAGAACTATTGTATAACGTCAGATACCTCTCAAATTAAAACCCAATTATATATACATTTCTGATAGAAGTTGTCAATTTAGATACCTCTAAAATAAATGTTCAAAACTTAGATACCCATAGAACTGAGTTATTGTTGGTTAACGTTGATTTACCCATTTAAAACCTGAAATAAACCGGATTATGATCCGAAATAAACCGAAACCCATTTTTTTGGAAAAATTGCAAAACTCAGATTCAAACCCACGACCTATCCCTCATTAAAACATGATCATAACCAATTGATCCCACAACATTCCTCAAGACCTAACCAAACATAAATATATATAAACCTATTACTTTTACATTTGTGGGAAATTAATAAAATCTCTAATTCTCCTTGCCTTCAATTTCAGCCACGATTTGTGCTTCCGCCAATGAACTCTATTTTAAAAGCCTTAACAATTGAGCAACATCTCCTTCGTCTACAATAATCTTCTTGTTCCAATCATTATCTGCGGCAAGAGAACCAAGCTGATTCGCTGCATCGATTTTATCAGCCAATTTCCTCATCTGTATCGACGCAACCAAAGACCAAACCCAAGGCAAAATTGGATCATTCGTAGCAATAGGAGGAAGTGAAATCAAAATTCCACCACCGAAACTTCCATCTCCATCGGAATCAAACACACTCAATATCCATTTCACATCACCATTAGAAGATTCAAGAAGATTAATCACCTTACGAAAATTGCCGACGTTAATGATAGTACAAACTCGCCGGATTATATTGTGTCTTTTACACTTACGAACAAGAGCAAAACCTCGGATTATATTGTGTCTTCTACGAATCTGAGATTTTTTATGAATCAGTTGGCTAAAATTAAAGGCAAGGAGAATTAGGAATTTTATTAATTTCCCCCATAAAAATAAGGTTTATATTTATTAATGTTTAGTTAAGTTTTAAGAAATATTGTGGGATGAATTGGTTATGAGCATGCTTAAATGAATAAAATATCGCGGGTTCGAGTCTGGGCTTTGCAGTTTTTCCAAAACAAAAATGGGTTTCGGTTTATTTTGGGTCATAATCCAGTTTATTTCGGGTTTTAACTGGATAAACCAACGTTAACCAACAATAACTCAGGTTTATGAGTATCTAAATTTTAAATTTTATAATTGATGGGTATCTAAGTTTCGAACATTTATTTCAGAGGTATCTAAATACATCGTCAGCCCTTATTATTTAAAAAAAACATAGACAATAATAAATAAATTAATCAAACCAAAATGTTTTCAACAGATCTAGAAAATTTGCCTAAGATTATTATACCAAAACCAAACTAAAATTTGGTGTGTTTTGATCATTTTTTAGTTTACCAATGAAAGTAAAAACCAATCGATTCTATCTGAAATTGTGGTCACAATTTGGTTATATTTGGGTTCAACAATCAAAAGGATTAGAAACAAAAGAAGAAACAAAACAACTCACAACTCTATCTTAATTAAAAACATAAAACAATCCAATAGAGAGTTAAAAGAGAACGAGTCAAACGTTACCAGAAACAAGCTTGTTGTATCTTATCTATATTGGCATAACGATAGTTTATTTATATGCAAAAAATCATTTTAAACTTATAAATATATTTTAGTGTAGAATGTAGAATATATATTTAGAATTTACTATGATAATATTTGATGAATGACAATAATATATATCGTTTTAATAAAATAATTTTATTACCATTATAGATTTAAAATGTTTATCTTTATCCAACCATAAACGCTTGTAACCGTAATGCAAACGCAAGTGCAAGCTAGAATTTTTTTTTGAAATCTAGCATTTCCAAGCAATCCGAAATGATATATAATGATTTTTATGATTATTGTCAAATGTTAGCAACTGCAACCACTCACAAGTATAGTTTTTGCGAAAGACCAATTAAATCCTACGTGAGTAGCACAAACTTTCGGAAAATATGTTAAACACACATTTAATTTTTTTTTTTTTTTTTTGAAAATCTGGAGGTTCCTCCGGACCTTAGACCCAGATTAATCTTTCTTAGCCCCAGTTTCTTTTTTGCACAGTTTCGCTGTGAGTTGGGTGGCCAAGTAGATTCAAACTCGGATCTCAAGGCAGACACATATCCAACCTCAAGCCACTGGGATACCACCACTTGGTTCACATTTAATTTTTTTATAATCTTCTAAATGATAATCTTAGGAAAAAAACATCAAATATATCAAAAATATTAAAATAATTTTATTTTATTTACATCATTTGAATCGATAAAACCTGATTCATAATCTAAATCTCTATGACACAGGATAATACAATTTTTTAGAGTCTAACTCCGAAAAAAAAAACCGCAGAAATAAATCGTTAACTACACTAAACTACTAAAGACATTTCCCAAAATAATAAATTTACCCGCCAAATTAGACAAATAATTCTCACGGTCTTAACTAAACTATCTTTGAATAGGACGAAAATCCTGTAGTCTAAACTATCTAACCCATGAATAAGACAAAAATCCGGTTTGGGTTAGATTTTAGACTACCGGTCCAACATTTGGCAAGCAAACCGCCGCCTTATTGAGTAAAATCTGACTTTTCAAATTTGTTTTTTCTTTAATGTGGCGAGCTAATTAAATAATAGGAAAAATAAAAAGAATTAAAGCACAAGAAGAGTCCCCCATAATTCAAGCAAAGACGTGTCGACATGAGTGACAACAGGCAAAAAGATACAGAAAGACTTGGATATATATGATAGCCATTTAAAAGATTTTTGGTGTGTTTTATATGCTGTGGAGATTTTATGTACGGATTATATATTTTAATTTATATAAACAAATGCATTTTAAAAATTCACACATGTATTTATGTCGCTATTTAGGACTTTCAAGAGTTTTCTCGGGATATTCTCTGTTGTTTATTTTCTAAGAAAATAACTTTAGGGAAAGAAAGAGAAAAGAGATATAAAGTGGTTTCATTTCATTTTCATATCTTGATAAGTTATATCATAAATGCTCGATCAAGTCATTCATAGAGTTACCATGGACCTCCAAATATTTATGGATGTACACAAAAATAATGAAGACTCTGCCCTTTCTTGTCGAAATTTTCGTAGGCCCGTTATAATTATATTTCGAAAACGAATAGGAAGATTTCTGCACTTAATTCTGTTTGTTTGAACCGCATGTAACGGCAGTAAAACCTCAATCAATTAATAATATTGAAATTAATGTATTTTATAATATTTAATTAATTTATCGAAGTTATTAATTTATTGAGTTAATATTTTGGCTAAAATATTAATTTGGGATCGAAAAAAATTATTAATTTATCGAAGTATTAATTTATCGAGTATTAATTTTTAGAAGTTTAATTGCATATATAAAATATATTAGCATTTTATAATATTTAAAAACAAAAAATGACCATATATACACTAGATATTACGGAATTTGTTACTAATACGTGATCAGCAAATGTAAATATTTTGATAATATATATAGCTAATGTATTTTTTATAATATATAATGTATAATTTCGAAATCATCGTAAACCTATCAATAACCTATAAAAAAATCTACGTCTCAACACATAAAATCACAGATTAACCTATGTGTAATATACATATATATCCCCACATAAGTTTGAAATTTCTTCTCTTAAAAAAACACATGTTGTTTTTGTGCATCAACCCTAAATTAATGTAATCATTTATCTATAACAGTATACGACTACTTTAATAATTTGCTTCCATCTACAGAAGATTGATAGCGACACATGAAATTTTATATCTATAAATAGAGGGTAAGGGTTGTTCCTCTTATATCAATATAAAGCAAAAGATAAAAATCGCATAGAAAATAATCCCTTCTCAAATATCATTTCTTTCTTAACCATAGCTTTACATGGCTTCTCAACCTCCGTTTAAGACAAATTTCTCCTCTATTTTCGGAAGCTCTTTTCTGGGATCAACAAGTGATAGCAATACAAACTCATCAACGATCCTAACCGCAGGCATAAAGCTTCCTGTGATTGATCTCAGCCATCTAACTAGTGGCGAGGAGGTCAAACGCAAAAGATGTGTGAAACAAATGGTTGAGGCAGCCAAAGAGTGGGGTTTTTTTCAAATTGTGAACCATGGAATTCCAAAAGAAGTTTTTGAGATGATGTTTCTCGAAGAGAAGAAACTCTTCGACCGACCCTTTTCTGCGAAAGTCCGAGAAATTGACTCATCGAAGAATAGTTACCTGTGGGGAAACCCTAACGCCACTTCTCCCGCTCAGTACTCCTTGTCCGAAGCGTTTCACATCACTCTTTCAGAGATTTCAACGATTTCTGATTATCGCAATAACCTCAGGTTTTATAATTATAAGATTCTTAACATTTGATTGAGTTCTGTCTCATGAAAGCCCTAATTAATTCTTGAATTTTCTTAAGTTTTTTCTTGAATATTGACTTTTGATTAGTGATTTTCTTTCAGGGAAAAATTCTTAGCCAGTCATTTTCCTTTATTTTGGTTTCAAAATAAACCTTTTTCTGAAATTTCTTATGAGCATATGGAAGAATTTTAATTTTTTGGAATGAGATTGTTATGGTTCTTTGGAAGACCAAGGTTCACAGTCACAAGCGTGTATCTAGTAGTATTATATATTTTTATATATGTAGCAACACTTATAATTAATTTATCTTTTTTAATATGATATATGATATATCATATATCATTATCTTACATATATATAGAGAAACGTTACATCATAAATTTATATTTTTTCCTTTTTACAGAAGAACCATTGAAATGTATGTGCAAGAGATAACTCGAGTGGCGCAAATGATATGTGAAATACTGGGGAAACAAGTGAACGTGAACTCCAAGTATTTCGAAAACATTTGGGAGCTAAAAAACAGTTTTCTAAGGCTTAATAAGTACCATCCTCGTGTTTTTGGTTCTGAAGTGTTTGGTTTGGTTCCTCATACCGATTCAAGTTTCCTCACTATACTCTTTCAAGATCAAATCGGAGGATTAGAATTGAAAAAAAATGGACAATGGATTGGTGTAAAACCTTGCTCGGAGGCCCTTACTGTGAACATCGGCGATATGTTTCAGGTAATTAACTTCAACCTTTTGATATATATATTCAACTTTTAACTATTGTCCTGTCCCAATTAGCAATAGCGTTACTAATTTCTATGCTTCTAAATCATAATATGAGTAGAATGCGATCCAAAGACTTATAGAGAAAGTACACCCTAAAACATCAATAGAAGTTTTTAGGGTATAGTATTTATTATACATAGACCAAAATCAAACGTTACGAGAGATAATGTTAATACAAAAAATGACAAGAAGCATATGGTTAATTAGGCGCCACTTAAATTTCTCTGTGTCATCAATATTTTTCTGTTATTCAACAAAAAAAATTGAATACAGTTATTACGTAATTATATAGATACTTTCTTTTATTGAATGCATGGTTTATCTATAAATCATATGGATCATAAGCATAGATTCAGGGGAAACCCTAAATCTTTTATAAAATTATCAAGGGCAAGATTTTGGGTTGCGGACAAAAGGTTCTTAACAGGTCTACTGATTTAAAGTTATTGTTAATCAATTATAAAAAAGCTAACTGAACTTAATTATAAGAAAAGAGTTGACAGTTGAACTAATTATAAACAATTAACAATTAGAACTCAAACGCTAATATCTTTAATATATAATTAACTAAGAATATCTTCTTCTTTTTGATAAAATAAAACGCTATATCTTTGATAGACGAATATATCAAACCGATATGTGTATATATATATATATGTTGTGCTAGTTAATTATGTTCATATATATATGGCACAGGCATTGAGTAATGGAGTGTACCAGAGTGTGAGACATAGAGTGATTTCTCCAGTGAATACTGAGAGACTGTCGATAGCTTTCTTCGTATGTCCTTATCAAGAAACCGAGATCGAGTGCTTCGGGAATCCAAAGAAGTATAGAAGATTCAGTTTCAGAGAATACAAAGAGCAGAGTGAACGTGATGTTAAAGAAACTGGTGATAAGGTTGGCTTGTCCAGGTTTCTCATTTGATCTTTTTACATATATATATATATATATATATATCTCTTTGACTTTTCACCTTTAGTTGAGAGGTTAAAACTAATGTTGTCATTTTACTGCTGCTATTCCTCAAACTCAGTTTAACAATCTATGTTCAATGCAAGGTCTACTTATAATAGTAGATGTAAGTGAAAAATGTTTTATATCAATAAAATCTTCATATTTCTATTACACATTTCCTTTGATTTGTTTTTTTAAGTAGGTTAATTTATTCCGAGTTTATGAACAACTATGAAAACTGATGAGAATAACAGTGCGTAAAATGTAGGAATTTAATAAAATACTGGAGAATATTGGGTTACAAACATAAAATAAATTAAATTATTTTTGGGAACTCGCAAAATAGTGAAATGAATCATCGCCATTTCGTTCAAGTTCAATCATTTTGTCATTTTGCAAATTAATGACAAAAAAAAACATAAATACAAATTCTAGAAGCTGTTTTTATTTTTTTATTTTTTTAATGATGTAGACCATTTTATTTTACAGCTTTTTATTTATTTCAATTTTGGCAATTCTCTAGCAATTTGAGCCTTAATTACCAATATCTATAAAATTTAGAACTAGAGACATCAGCTTAATGGTTTTGTAATTAAAATATTAGTTACCAATAAATTGAAGAAATCTATTGATGTTGAGTGAGAAAACAAAATAATGTAACCAGTGAACTGAATTTGGGCCTAACATCAATGTCTGACCACCCTTAAAGCTGAATTTCAATTATAATTGGGCCGCGTCTTAAGTTTGCGGTTTGATTTCAATTCGGTTACAAAGATCAATGAGAAAATACGGGTATATAATCAAACTGGCCCGGTTATGTTTCTAAACCGGTACGGATGATTTCGGTATTTAAAAAAAACGCAGAAATCTGAAATATTTTGGGCCCGTTGGCACAAGAAACAAGAAACATACAGTTTCTCGGCGAAGGGGGAAACGAACGATCGGAGCTGTTTTCTCGGCGCCGATCAGATGATTTTGGGTAAGATCGCACTTGGTTTGCTTTTCGGTTCTTAGGGTTTTGTTAAGAATTTTGAATTACATAGCAGATTCTTCGTTGGTCTTTTTTTGCCCTTTTGTTTTCTTGCAGATGGTCCATTTAAAGTGATTTTGGTCGATCATACGAAATTACAAGCCATGGAAAAGTTGAGGTGTGTTTAGATTTTATCAACCAGATTTTCCCAGCAGGTAAAGTTTTGTTTTTTTCTTTTCTGTAAGGTTAATGTGAAACAGTAGCAGAACTGGATCAATTTTAGTTGGATTTGTTCTTAGTAAATCAAAATCATAGGTGGGTTTATTAATTTTGTGATTTTTAGTTTTTGCCCTAATATGAAAATTTCATTATATCTATCAGATGGATTTTTATTTTTATAAGAGCTTTGATTTACTTCTCATGGAAATTGATAATATTTCTATACAAAGTATACTTGTGAGTTGTGACATTATATCTTATCTTCAGAAGTAGTTTGCTATTTCCTTGTTTGCAGTTGTTTTCCGTTATAGAGAAGAGCTTAAAACGGTGTAGTGCTCTCACCAGGAACCAAACTTTATTCAATTTGTTCAAGGTACATTTTTCATATGCTCAATATGGATTTTCTATATATATTTTAGACTGGTACTGTAATCTCGAGCGCTGTCTTAATTTATTTAAGAAACCAGCTTTGTTTGTGGGAGCATTTGATTTTTTATTTATTTAGATAAAACTTTGTTAGTTGAATCAGCTTTGGTTCTAGTCATAGCATGAAAGACTTATGCTCTTTTATAATGTTTGCTCTAATAATTCAGGGTCCCATATAAGATGCATGAAGATTTTGAGTTCATACTTTTGAAAGGGTCTTCTCTTTTCAGGTCTTTTAAGCTCGCAAAAGGAGACTCCAGTATTGTTGCCGTAGCCACAGGCATGGACGGACAGATAAAGGTGCTGAGCATAGCTGCCTGTTTCATGTTTCCCATGCGTGTTTTATTTATTTATATTTATTTACTTCTGCTATGTAGGTCTCGGACTGAGATGAAAGGATGATATGTTACAGAGTGAATTCTGCTGAGTATTTCCACAAAACAGTAAGCTTGTTTCACTTTTTCACTTTTGACACCTTCAACATCTATGTGATACCAGTGTGTAGCCTTACTTGCAACAGGGTAATTAGGGTTGTATTATATGGTTCTAATTTGATTTAAGCTATTTTTTCGATGTTGTGTAATGTGATCTTACTCCACTGCATTTTAAGCAATGAAGTACATATCTTCTTGTCAAGTCCAAATTTGGCCTGCAGTTTTGAAAGGTTTATTTGCAACTCTTATAGATCCGTGTTACTCTTGTGGTACATTGTCAATCATATCATCTACTGCTTCTATATCAACAATTTATGTTGTCCAAGATATAAGATGTGTGCCTATGTCAGTAGGATTCTATAACGAAACAACAACTTGGCACTTCACAAGGATTGTTTGTTTTTATTTCATTTTTTGCAGTCTGGTGACTTGGCAAAAGAAGTGTCAACAATTATTGACCCACATATGACATTATGCTTACGGTGTAGACATGTCGGAGGTCCAGGTACTGTTGACGTGAAGAACTTATATTTTTTCCCAGATGTTACTTAGTTTTGGATTCTTCTTAATTAAGCTGTGTTGCTGTGCAGGATGAATTTTCGTCTGTCATAACGAAAGCATTGGTGACACTAGTCCGTAGACTGGAAACTAAATTTGACCAAAAAATGGCAGAGGTGACCAGTCTAAGTAAGATCTAACTGGGGTGTAAAGCTTCTATTGTTTCTGGTGCCTGTATGATGCTCCTAAACAACTAACACCTTAGAAACATGCATTTAAATCTTCTTTTAGGTACATTTATGGAATAAATACAATCCTTAGCAGCAGCATTCCTGTCCTCTGAAACCTTCTAACACCAGTTTACTTCCATTTTTTCCTTGACAATGTAATTATAAAAATTGTATGATTTGAGTGCCTTTATGACCTGATGATTGCGGCTTTATAAAATTTTAGGACCCACGTTAATTCTGACGGTCATCAATACAGCAAGCCTTGACCAATACCTTGCTGCAATTTTTTTTGTATAAAATATATGATTGATGTTTATGCTACTTCATTCATCGAACATACTTCATTATTCTCCAAAAGTTTGTTTGAACTTTGAACAGTCAAGGTCTAAAGCTGTTGCCTATGTCAGATAACGCGATTAAGCCTAGGTGAACTTTATAATGATGACTTTACTTTTGAAAATCTTTTGTGCAGCTAGCATTATCCCTTGTACCAAGGTTCTATGCTAATATTTTTAGATGCAAGGATATATCAGAAACTGGAGCTCAACAGGTTAGCCTATGTGCTTTATGTTCCTCCATTTGCATGGATCTAATTTTCTCCCTTTGTAGTCATCGAGTGACGTACCTGGGATTTATGTTTCATGTTAAAATTCTGTTACCTAGTTTAATTTGGTCTACATCGTGTCCTTTTCTTGATTCAAGTAACATTAATATGGTGGTTCTAGACTTCTACTTATTGTTGGCCATCAGATCTTTCTCTTTCAGCTTTTGTGCATTTGTTTTATTTCCGTTATATTAACTTGACAACTACTAGTTAATTTCATGCTTTGTAAAAAGCAAAACCGTAGCTGGTTGAGATCCCTCTCCCATTTTATGTTTCTGAGTTCCTTTTCAGATGTTTTAGAATATGAGCTATCCGCCTTTTTGTTCACAGATGTTGGTAGATACGCACGCCATGAAGATGATTCTTCTAGAAGTTCCATCTCTTGCCAGACAGGTTAGCTCATCGGTTCCAGTCTTTGTATCTGTGCCTCTGTTTTTAATATTAAATATTGTTTATAGTTGTTAAACCTGAAGCTTCGGGCATTCTTAGTCAAAGCTATAGAGCATTTCTGATAGTATCTAATTCCAAAGCTGGTCACTTTTTATTTTATAGTTTTGGTTTATCTCAACTGCGAGCTATTTCGAATTCGTGAACCATCAAATGAGAAGAGCTGAAGCAGTTCTAAAGGTATTCACCTGAAAACCATTGAGACAATTTTTATTTCCTAGCCTCTCTCTGTTCTCATAAAACTCTCATATATATCATCTTACTGTAGGTCATACCATCCCCGATTATCTCAGTGGTAGACACTTATCGCGCTGTTTCCCAAAGGAACTCAACCTAAGGTAAATTTGGCATTCTTACTTCAATTTAGGAGATCAGTCTCAAGCCAGAGTCCAAATAGACAGGAATATAGCTAAAAGAAAGAATTAGTAACTACACGTGAAACTTGTTCTATTGTTGCGGCAGGGCCTTACCAAAGCTGAGCAACGAAGTTTATTTGATAATTTCAACAATCATGGCCCAGGAGCCACCCAGCCCTCGGTTGCAGCGGAAATGCCACAACAACCTGCGCCACCACTGACAATCACTAATCTAGCTGCAGCCGGTAGGTTCATACCAAACAGTGAGGAAGTGTTAACCAGAAGCAGCTGCAACCACTAGCTTTAGGAAGTTCTTTGCTATTACTGAAGCTGCCAAGAACCTTCCATTCAGGAAACTCTTCATTGCATGATTTGTTTCTTTCTATTTTTAGAGAGTATCCTATTATTTTAGTTTTTAGGCAGCTTCTTAGCCTAAAAACAATTATATTTATTTATATATTAGGTGAAGATTTTTCATGTGATCGTTAATAGTATCAGGTTAAATGGAGCTACAAACAGAATTCTATAGAAGAGAGTCTCAATGTATCCGAGGTCTTCTTTTTGATATTAGTGATGTAGGTGAAATTTTGTTTATGTGATTGATTCAAATGGGCTATAAGCATAAGGATGTTGTTTCACTGTGCTGATTTTGTCCTGGAATCGTGAATTAGACACAAGATTTTATAATTTAAGAATAAAAAACTGGTGTCAAAACTATGAAATGAATAATGACCTATTTTGCTAGGAATCCATATGTATTTTACGTATCACTTTTCTTCAAAATTAATACAAATAAAACTTTTTTTTTTACATAAGAGAATTTATAATTGTTCTCAGAGCTTGTATGTATAAGAATATATGTTTTTTTTTTTTGAAGAATAGATGTTTGTTTCTCCCTTATCCACTTTTACTAAAACACTGAAACTTTTAAAACCGTGGTGGGTCATAAAAATGCAAAGGATCCTTAGTTAACACTAACGATCTGGCAAAGAAAAACAAAACGTGGGAATGATTTATCTACATAGATTTAAGTATCCTTTCTTAAACAAATTAAAACCTAAAATATCGCGCGAGAAATTTGGGAATTGAAATGTTCTGTTAGATTACATTGACAAAACTACCCTTATTATTGTTGAAACAGACGCAAGACTACGAAACTGAAAAGTTGCAAAAGCGAAGGAAAAAAAAAAAAAAAAGAGATGCCAAAGTGACCAATCTTTCTCTCTCTCTCGGCGACGACGGTGACGTCAAAACGCCGGAGAATAAAACTAGAACAAAGCGGCGTTAATTTTAATGACGAGTTGACTCGTTTCCGATCATGGGATGTTGCCAATCATCTTTCTTGAAACCATCGTCATTGCATGACAAAACCACCTCCGACGATCTCTCCCTCCGCCGTGGAAAAGGAACCAAACGCATTAATCGCCACCGTCATCATCGTAACAACAATAACAAAGCCAAAGGATGGCATTTTTCCAACGTACCAGACTTCTCTGAGTTCTCATTACAAGATCTTCGTGACGCTACAAACAATTTCATCAACAATGCGGTCGTATCAGTTTTTTCTGATCAAGAAGCTAATATTGTTTACCAAGGCTACCTTCAGACCAACAAAGACGTTCGTTTAATCGCCGTTAAACAGTTTTCGAAATCAACTTGGCCTGATCCCAAACAATTTGCAGTATGTGTTTTGAAAATTCCTACAAAATGATTCGAAATGGGTTTAGGGTTATAGAAATTTCTCTCTACTATTATATGCAGGCAGAAGCTAAGGCTATTGGGAAAATGAGGCATATGAGACTTGTGAATTTGATAGGTTATTGTTGTGATGGAGATGAAAGGTTGCTTGTATCGGAGTACATGCCTAATGATACCCTCAACAAACATCTTTTTCATTGTATGATATCCCAAAACTTATCTTTTTTGCTTATTTATTGTGTTGTGTTTACATGTCTTTACTTGGTTGACAAATACCTTTTCTTTTTTTTGAGTAACAGGGGAGAAACAACCCATGGAGTGGGCTATGCGATTAAGAGTTGCACTTTATGTAGCTGAAGCTTTAGAATATTGTAGGCAGAGTGGACATAAGTTGTACCATGATCTCAATACTTGTCGGGTTCTCTTTGATGAGGTATAATTCCAATTGCACATGTTTTGATGGTTCTTGTTAGGATCACACCTTGGAAGTTTAAAGGGATTCAACACTAATATATAAGAGATATGAACTAATCTACTCATTATTAACTGGTTTTGAGTTTGAAATCCATTGACTTTAAGAGTTATGTAAGAAACGGCTAAGTTTATTTTGTTGTTGTTTGTCATGCAGAATGGTAGTCCTCGGCTTTCATGTTTTGGATGGATGAAAAATAGCAAAGATGGCAAAAACTTTAGCACGAATCTTGCTTATACACCTCCTGAGTATCTTAGAAGTGGTAACGTCTTTGTTCTACACTCTTCTTTGTAAAATAATTGGTTTAGGCTTAGAGTTTTGCAACTTTTTTTTGTGGCAAATGATGTATATACATATTGTAGGTACGTTAACTTCAGAGAGTGTTGTCTTCAGCTTTGGGACGTTTCTTTTGGATCTTCTTAGTGGGAAACATGTCCCTCCAAGTCATGTGAGTGACATAGGTTCATCTATTATATAACCCATCAAATCGGTTTTGGTTCTATTTGTATTATGACATATCTTCTATTGCTCTTTCAATATTCAGGCGGTTGATACAGTTCAAAAACAAAACTTACTTGTCTTGATAGATTCACACCTAGAAGGAAACTATCCAGAGGAAGACGCAGCCATATTGTTTGATTTGGCTATCAAATGTCTCCACAATAACCCTAAGGACCGGCCAGAGATTAAAGATATCGTCTCAGTTCTCGGTACACTTCAACACAAACCAGATGTTCCGTCCTATACTATGCTTGGAGTTTCAAAACTCGAAAACCCGGAAACAGAACGGTCGAATTCTTTAATATACGATGCATGTCACCGTATGGACCTCGAAGCTCTTCATCAGATTCTTGAAGCAATGGATTACAAAGACGATGAAGTTACTTTGGAGCTCTCTTTCCAACAATGGTCTCAACAGATAAAAGATCTGTGGAACACTAGACAACAAGGCGATTTAGCTTTTCGTAACAAATTATTTGAATCTGCTATCGAAAAATATACTCAGGCATGTCACAAAATAAACACACACACATACTCACCTGAATTAATTTTACTCATTTTGTTTTCTAATATAAATCCCAATTTTGCAGTTCATAGAAACAGGAATCATGATCTCTCCCACTGTACATGCAAGAAGAAGCATGTGCCATCTCTTGTGTGACCAGCCAGATGCAGCACTTAGAGATGCGATGCAAGCACAATGCGTTTATCCTGAATGGCCTACTTCATTTTACCTTCAGGCTGTGGCTCTTGCAAAGCTGAATATGCTCGAAGATTCAGCGACCATGCTAAAAGAAGCCTCGATCTTGGAAGACAAGAGGTGATCATAAAGTGAACACTACCAAGTATATTTGGATTGACTAAAAAAAAAAAAAGATTTGTGTATAGTGTGAATCGGAGACGTATATGAATATAAATTTCTTTAATATCCCAAAACGACTCGTTGCGAAGTTTATTCCCATTTGATAGTACTGATGTATGTAGTCATATATAGAGACTGACAGATTTCATTTCATTTTATACCCAAGAATACCCGATGCCTCATGATTACCAACGATGGACAATGTTTAATAATCACATTGATAACTCTTTTTTTTATATAGAATATTAAGCTTATGACTGTGCATATGTGCGGCATTTTGTATATATAATTTTTTTTTTCTTTTTTGCTTATAACAATTTAAATTGATTTTAAAAATTAATATTGAGTAATTAACTATTATGTTGTAAAACACATACGTGAAAATAAATTGAACCGCACTTTATATTTTGTTTATATTTTACTATTTTTTTTTTGTCAATTTACTTTCTTCATATTAAAAAAACATAATCATACATTGATAACTTTTCCTATGGGTGTTTTTTCTTACAGAGAAAGAACTGAATCTTTACTCAAAGATGCATTATATAACCATTGTTTTTTTTTATCAATAAATTTTACATTTATACAAAAAAAAAAAGGAACTGAATCCATTTGAATAACAGAAATATATGAATCTCATCTGCTTGGCGGCTCATTTCTCCATCAATCCTTGCAAGTTGAACCGAAACCCTAAGGATTGAAGGATTTCAATTTTACACAAAAGAAAGCAAACGAAAAGGGTCCATGTAACAACTTACTTAACCCATATATCCCAACAAGTCGCATAACCTCTCTTGTATGTATGAGAAAAAATGTAGATACCCGCTGAAGCCGATATAATCGATGGCTTAAAGTCACAGAATCTTATGTCTAAATATAAAAAAACAGAGTTATGTTAGTCATGAGAAACTCTACTTAGTAACTAACTCTTTGCTAATTTTCTAAAATGTGAATGAATATAGTTACCATCTTGTGCCTCTATAGTATTATTTGACTGATCATACTTTATTCCGCGATCTCGCGCCGCGGTTTGCATGCATTACAAAAGTAGTTTATAAAACAGTAGCGTGATCGGTTCCTTGAATATAGTAAGCTATGGCTAATCTTATCTTCAGCTCCAAGTGAATCTAAACTTTGGAAGTAGTTGACATTTCTTGGGCAGTTTAACTGTCTCAACATCACTAAACAAGTTCAGTGACAAATTGTTTTTTGTCAGTTACGTAAGTAGTAAGTTCAAAGCGTTTTACCAGATATATTTATTGACTTATTTTCTCATGACTACTCTCGATCGCTGTATAAGAAAGTGTTGTCTCGAATGCAATTCATATTTTCAATCATCTTAGGTTTCTTATCCTACATTCCCTATGCAACAAGGCATCGAGAAATTAACCAAAATAGTACTCTCAAAGTGAAAAGGTCTTTATTTGAATCAATGAAAGATACATAAGTAACCCAAATCGTTTACTCAAACAAGCTGTCATGTCTTAGAACCTCTGGCCTCACAATCTAACTCCTTCAACATCTCATGCGTCTCTGGAGATTCTGAGTAGAATGTCGCCTTCTTTAAACAACTCGCGTTTGCTAGGATGTATTTGGCAACTTCCTTCTCTTGCTATGTTCCTTTGTATCGCCTCCACTCGAAGATCTCAAGATGTGATGATAAACATTCAGGAACAGAATCTGGTTGGTACCACGGATGGATCGCGTCGTCATTGTACTGGAAACAGTGTTTCCGATACAGTTTGAGCTTCAGAACTCGAAGTCTTGGAGAGTCATCGAGTATTCGGGTAAGTAGATTCCACCACTCCATAGAACATGGACAAAGCTCTAGATGGTCAAGAAAGAGGAAGGAAGTGGCAGTAGGAGGATATGGAGTCTGCAAGTACTGAAGCAAAACAGAAAGAGTAAGGATTACAATAGAAAATATTAGATCCTTGAGAAACAATCAAATAGTTTTTACCTTTGAAGTGACACAGCATAGAGAAAGATATTGGGTCGAGGCAAGAGATCCAAGAAACTTGTCAGGTTGGTCACAAACAACGTTGACACTCGCCTTGACGAGCTCAGGCATATTTCAAACCGGAAATAGTTGCTGAAGCTGTCCCTAATGCTAAAGCACCTCAAAGAAGGTGCATCAATCACAAACCCATGAACACCTTCAGGCCGAGACTTCCCAGAAGAATTATCTATAGATAAACTTCTGAGCGTAGGCACATTGATAGTAAATATCATCACATTGGTAAAGGAGCTTCGTCTCACTACTAAATCTTCAAGACATGGGCATACGCTTAGAAGCTTTCTCGCAGATTCGTCGCTAGAGAACTTGACCGACAAAAGATGGAGACGTTTAAGGCTCGTCAAACGAACCCTAGCTGGAACATCCACCAGACTTATTTTCTCGAGTATTAGGGTTTCAAGTGTTTCAAAAATATACAAGCCTTGGGGCAACTCGAAGGAATTGTAACCCATCATCTCGATTCTAAGCTCTCTCAAAGAACGAGCAACTGCAAATATTAACCAAAGGTTTGATGCTGTCATTCGTAAAAGTACTTGGAGTCATCTTGAGCTGGAGACTGTCTACATTTGATCTTCTGCTGATAAGTCTCGCAAATTTCCAATAAGGGTTATTCATGGAGTCACCTTCGTACCTAAATGTATTCACCTCCTTCCAAAGAGATCGTCACCGTTTCGACAAGACACTCGTGGCTACCATATCTTTACTTGGAAGCAAAGACAATATCTTCAACAACACTTTATCTGGAAAGTCACTGATTGTATCCATGGCTTTCCGGTGAATTTTGCTATAAGTGAAAAGTTGACGAAAGATCTTTGCCCGTTTTTCCCGATCGCAATTTTGCTCTCTATGTTGCATAGATCAACCCTAAAACATAGTTTGAGTTTGGATTCGTCGGTGTAACTCTTTCTCAATAATTGTTTTTCAATATTCCCTTAACAACATAACATTATCTTCTTTATCAGAAAAAAAAAAACATAACATTATCTTTAGGGTCCTTATCTTTTAATGTCCAAGTTTTAGTTAGGATTTTTAATAATGAATAATAATTATAATTAAACTGATTAGATTAAAAAAATGGCGGATGGATAGAAAATAATCATTTCTTTTCATCTCTTAGAATCATTTTCTATATTTGATTTACTCAAGATTTAAATAACGAATTCTTTGATTAGGTTTAGAAAAGTTATAGAAAATGTTAGATAATGATTAATCCAAAATAATAACTAATTTTAAAAACTAATTTGGAATTCAAATATATAATTAAAAATTCTAGATTTTTTAGATTTAGTTAAGATTTTAGATAATGAATTCCTTAAATATAATAATTATTTTTAAATTTAATTTGAATAAATTATATATAAGATAAATAATCAATGACAAAAAATTACAAATTTAAACTGTATAATAAAAATGTATTTTTAATTAATTAATAGAAAATTATATTCTAGATTGTTAAAGGGACATAGTTGTGGATGGATACTCTTTGACTTAGAACTCGTTGTTGATATACAAAATATCGTCTCTGGATATGTGTTCATTTTCCCATTGTTACTCCTTCGAGAAGTAAACGCCAAATATGACTGTTTACAATAAACCAAAGTAGACTCAAAGTGTAAAGGTCGTTTTCATCTAATCAATGAAAGATGCATATTTCATAGTTAGTTGTGATAACTTTTTTCATTATTAAAAAGTCACTCATAAGTCTTACTTTTTCTTTTAAATCAGTAAAAGACCCTTTAAACAAAACGAAAACATGAACAAAAGATTCTGTAGAGAAAATATAGTTGTAAGGCAACTTTAAGCAGAAATATAAGTTGTTGTTAATAAGTAACCCAAAGTTTTTACTCAAACACAAGCTGGCATGTCTTTGAACCTCTAGCCACACATTCCAACTCCTTGAATATCTCATGTTTCTCTGTAGAATCTGAGTAGAATGTCCCCTTCTTTAGGCAACTGGCGTTTGCTAGGATGTACTTTGCAACTTGTGTCTCTTGCTCTGTTACCTTGTATTGCCTCCACTCGAACATCTCAAGATGTAATGATAAACATTCAGGAGTAGAATCCGGTTTGTACCACGGAGCAGAATCCGGTTGGTACTGGACGCAATGTTTCCGATACAATTTGAGCTGGAGAACTCGAAGTCTCGGAGCATCATCGAGTATTCGGGTAAGTAGATTCCACCACTCCAAAGAACATGAACAAAGCTCTAGACGGTCAAGAAAGAGGAATGAAGTAGGAGGATATGGAGTCTGCAAGTACTGAAGCAAAACATAAAGAGTAAGGACTATAATTAATGAACACCTTATAAGAAAAAAAATCAAAAATGCTTTATACCTGTGAAGTGACAGAACAGAGAGAAATATATTGGGTTGAGGCAAAAGATCCAAGAAACTTGTCAGGTTCGTCACAAACAACGTTAACACTCGCCTTGACCAGCTCAGGCATGTTTTCAAATCGTAAATAGTTGCTGAAGCTGTCCCTAATGCTAAAACACTTCAAAGAAGGAGCATTAATCACAAACCCATGAACACCTTTAGGCCGAGACTTCCCAGCCGAATTATCGATAGATAAACTCGTTAGCGTAGGCACATAGATAGTAAATATCATCACATTGGTATAAGAGCTTCGTTTCACAACCAAATCTTCAAGAGATGGGCAAATGCTTAGAAGCTTTCTCACAGATTCATCACCTGAGAACTTGACCGATAAAAGGTGGAGACTTTTGATGCAAGGCAAAAAAAAATTAGATGAAGGAACATCCACCAGACTTAGTTTCTCGAGTATAATGGTTTCAAGTTGTGAAAACACATAAAAGCTTTTGGGAAACTTGAAGCAAGTGTAAAGCATATCGATTCTCAGCTTTCTCAAAGATCTCATAACAGCCATGTTAATCAAAGGATTGATAACTTTATACTTGAAATGTGGGTTTAGCTTAAGCTCGAGGATATCAACACTTGTTCTTCTTGATATAAATAGCTGAAACCTAGAGAGAGATCTATCTGGGCATTCACCATCGTACCTGAATGTATTCACCTCTTTCCAAAGAGAACGCCATCGTTTTGATAAGACACTCGTGGCTACCACATCTTTACTTGGAAGCGAAGACAATATCTTCAACAACAATTCATCTGGAAACTCACTGATTGTGTCATTCTGATTCTCCATGATTTTCTTGTGAATTTTGCTGCCAATTTCCAGATATGAAAAATCAAGGAATCTGACTGTAATCTCCGATTGGAATCAGATTCTCAGCAGATGATCAGTCGCAAGATCTATGGAGTCTTAACGGACATGGCTTCGCTAGGAGTGAGTTTTCAATCCTGATTAGCCAAACATGCCCTTATTGCCTTTGTAACAAAACAATTAAGAAGTTTAATGAAGTTTCTATTTGTCAAAAGAAAAACAAAAATCAAGGAAGAAACCCTAGCCTAATAATATATGAAACGTCATCTCTAATTGATTTTTAAATTAACTAAATAAAGATAGCACTCGGACCTATTATCTGGGATCCGCTCCGAAAACAGAATATTCGGGTGTGCCAGATCCAGATTTGGATAATTGAATAATAGATCCGACCGGATCCGGATGCGGATCAAGATAATAGAAAAAAACAAAACCGGAAAGCCACATCCGAGATATTTATATTATAATAATATTTTATTATTATTTATATGATATTAAAAAAGATGATTTTTCCAGATTTTTTATTATTATAATAAGATTTTAATTATTTATATTATATTTTTTGTTTGTTTTAGATTTTATGTAATAATAATATTTTAATTACTAAAGAAAAATGGATCCGAATATCCGAAACCCATATATCTAGGATAATAGGATGCGGATCCGGATCCGGATCTGAATATCCTCAAAAACCTTGAATATCCGCATCCGGCCCAACCCTAGATAATGATAACTAATCAAGACAAAACCATCACGCGATAGAGTGACAGAGATGCGACAATGACGAAATGATGAGAGTGAGTGAAGATTTGGAGATGAATGACTAAATTGAGTGATGAAATGAAAAGATTGACAAAGATAGTTACCTTGTCAATATGAAGCTTCAACCACAGAATCTTCAAATCGCAAAAGAGAGAGATAGAGATCCCTAATTTTAGTCCTCCAAAACAAAGTTTCTCTAATTTATAACCATACTTCGCGAAACGACGAGGTTTCGGCATAAGAAAAACGACACGGATTTATCCAAACATCATGTTATTTTTTTTTGTCCCTAAACGGGATCGTTTTGCTAGACGATATGCGCATGGAAGGGTTATATAACATGTGACTTTCTAGGTGATATGATTGATCTCCACAAGTTTCGGGTGAGAGTTGATTTTGAAGAAAAAAAACCATTTTTAGTAGAAAACTTCTAACAATTTTTTTTTTTGTAATTATAAATTTGACACCATAGGCTACATTTATGACGACATTTGAAGTTAGACTACAAGTATGTTCCAAGACTCTTAACTGAAACAACACAAGACAAATCCAAAAGGAATGTGGATACTCTGACTTAGATCTCGTTGCTGATATACAAAATATCGTCTCTTGATATGTTCATTTTCCCATTGTTATTCCTTGGCGCAGCTCTTGTTCCAGCCCCATTAGATTGTTGTCCTCTCTATAAAACCGCAAAATCAAGAAACCAAATGAATAAGGAAATGTTTAGTCTGTGTAGACACAAATAAAAACTAAAAAATGTGAAATGAGACCCCCCCAAAAAAAACCTTTCTAAACACAAAAGAGAGGTAAAGATACGCAGCTTCCCATTCATCTGCCGATAATGTACCTAAAAATATATATATCGGTTTGGTGGATTACTAATCTTTCAGAATGATGGTGCAAATGCAGAATAAGAAGTGAACAAGACTTTACTTTGATTTTGATTACCATCACCTAAAGCATCAAGCTTCCCCATGAGGTCTACAAACTCAGGCTTTTTCATGTTCTCGTGCACAAACTCATGAAAATTCTTCACTAATACCAGCTCTAAATCATACTGCCAAAGTTTCATCATCAAGTTCAGTATGTTACAGTTTCCATTTCAGAAGACTTTTTTTTATTTTTGTCTACAATTGGATTATTTTCATAGACAAAGGACACAAGATACCTCTTTTGCTAAGGATTTGAAGATGTGAAAGGGAACAATCCATTCAGGACAGTCAACAGCATCCTGTATTACAAAATGTTGCTTACTATGACAAAAATATTCATGTTAAGAAAATAAAACTTCATTGAAAGCAGTTAAAAAAGGCAGCATTTAAGTACCTCAAGATGAAATACATACTTGATACCAAAGGGGCTACTATCTTTAAACTTCTGAATCATATAACAAGAATCATCATCAGAAACAGGAACAGAGGAAACTTCCATTAAATGGGCTCTTTATACGAATTCTGAAGGTGGGGAAACAAAAATAAAGCAGTAACCTTTTGAGAATACTCTTCACCAAAACGAATCCAGTATACACTGTTACCAATCTCCAGTCCTTCAGCTGCATATTCAGAGCAAGATCATGGTTTCCAATGTTTAAAAATGACGAAACAATTTACACTAACTTGTTGGGAAATAAAGAAACCTTCTCTGAGTTTTTTAATAATAACATTGGCGTCTGGCATTGTTCCAATAAAGATGCCTCCAGGACGAAGCAACGCTGAAACATTTGCCAAGGCTCGTCTTGCACGTGTTTCAGTAGTCCAAGAGTAATGCAGAGCAAACTACAAAATCAAAATTGAACTTCACCATGACCATCATTTCACCAAAAGCTAGTTAGATAACACTAATTTCGCATATTAACTACTTTTGGTTAATCTAGTTGCAAAACTTTGGCTTACATGGCAGCTAGTAATGCACAGCAAACTACAAATCAATATCAATATAATAACTTTCACCATGAACCTCAATTCACCAAAAGCTACTTATAGATAACACTAACTAGCAACTGCAGATATCAAGAATAAGCTATTTTGGAGCATAAAAAACCTAGCAACTGCAGATATCGAAAGGGGCATCTTCTTCAAGAATCTTTCCCAGCTCAATCTGAAAAAAATCAAGAAAATGATGTTTGTATATGAAGAACATAAAAGATTTTGAATTTGTTTTCATATACTAATGCATTCTGGAAATATCCTATTCAAAGTTCTAAACTACTTGACGAGAACTTGGTCATTTACCTCAAAACAATCCCCACACAATAACCTGGCTGGGAAACTATACTTTTTACGACGATGATGATGGTCCGCATCACCATTATAACGCGTTCGACAATCTTCAATCTAACAGATCATTAAAATCACTCAAAAATACAAAAAGAAGTTAAACTATTCATTCATTTAGAGATAATAGTCAACTTACCGAGCCTTCAGCGATATCAATACCAACATAATAACCAATCCTCGCCTTTTCCCAGTTGATTAAATCACCACCCTTTTATATATATAATAAAGTAGTATGTAAGCATATAACAAGAAGACAACATGTGAAGTAATCAATCAATACAGAGTCTTTTTAAAGACAAAAATAACCTTCCCACAAGCAAGATCCAGGACAGCATTGTCACTACGAGTATAAAGCTGGATCAACACACTTTTAATCTGAACCAAAAAAAAGAATCAAATTTTGATTAGAGGAGATAAGAATGAGTCAGTAAGTAAGTAAACTAACTAAAGTAACTAACCCAGTTATTAAATTTTTTTAAATGAATGATGGGACTTGCTTCTCGTTCTTGTAAAGTTTGATTTGTTCTTCTACTGTAATGATCAGCGACCTTACGTGCGAAATTCTTAGTGTTATCATCTTCTAAAAACTCAGAATCACCTGATCATAAACAAAATTCATAAAGATTGAAACTTTAAGTTGATTGAGAATGCAAATTATAAACCACGACTTCATTTTAAAGAACGTAATAAAACCCAATTAGAATAAAAATCAGTTGAATAAAAAAAATGAAAGAACTCCAACTGAAACGTTTGAGAAGATGAGAACGAAGCAGGAACAAAACCTTCTGGATTTAGTTTGAATCTTGATGAAGAAGGACGATCAGAGCTTGAAGGAGATTCAGAATTTCCTCGTTTCATTATAAAATCCGAGAAATAGATTTGAAAAACTAGATAATTCAGAAACAATACACTTTTCTGATTACAGAACTTTGTAACTCGTTACTCGTAAATAAAGCAGTTCGATCTTTAAAAAATCATTACCATCAAATTCACTTTTTCCGATTCTTAATTTCTCTGTTTACGTAACGAGAGAACAAGACTCGAAACCGAAAAACTCTGATTCAGTTTTTAACACACCTGCGTGATCATTGGGCTTAATTTGGGCCGAAAAGGAAAAAAATCAAACTGTACAATTTTAAGTGAGGGTATTTCCGGTATTTTGTACTTAACACAGATTTTGAAATCTCTAATTTACACCGTTGATAAATGATATAATCTGACGGTGAAATAGAGTGATCCGTGTGCTTTCTTCTTATTGGTTTAGACGAATCTAAAAACAGTATATAAACTTGAGGGAAGATCGCAAGTCCATAGAAACAACTCTTAAAACTTTCCCTTTTATCTTCTCACAGAGAAATTCAAATCAATTTCAATGGCGGGTCGGGGCAAAACTCTCGGATCTGGGGCAGTGAAGAAAGCCACAACGAAAAGCAGCAAAGCCGGTCTTCAATTTCCGGTTGGTCGTATCGCTCGTTTCTTGAAGAAAGGCAAATACGCCGAACGTGTTGGTGCCGGAGCGCCGGTTTACTTAGCCGCCGTTCTCGAATACCTCGCCGCCGAGGTAATTAAACTCAATTCTCTGGAAAATTTTCGATCTTTGTAGTTTAAATTCCGTAACCCTAATTTTTGAAATCCCGGTTTAGGTTTTGGAATTGGCTGGAAACGCAGCGAGAGATAACAAGAAGACTAGGATTGTTCCAAGGCATATTCAACTTGCGGTAAGGAACGATGAAGAATTGAGTAAATTACTCGGTGATGTTACTATTGCTAATGGAGGTGTGATGCCAAACATTCACAATCTTCTTCTTCCTAAGAAGGCTGGTGCTTCATCTAAACCATCTGCTGATGAAGATTAAATCAAATCAATTTCCTCTTTCTGTTGTCTTAGTTTTTTTGGGGGCTTTTTATCTAATTTGGATTAGATTTTAGGTTTTCTTTGATGTATGGTGTACAATTCTATCTTTTGCTTTTTCAATTGTATGTTCATATCCTTGAGTTTCTAATGAAATCAAAATTCAAACTTTTCTAGGGTTACAAGTATAAGAATCCATTTTTTTAAATAAGAATCATATTTTTGGGGTTTTAAAATAAAGTGAAGATATTGGGAATGACATCAGAAGAGGTGTATAATTGAGCAAGTATGAGATATATAATAAGAGATCTGAAGGATTGATAATGATTGGTGGGCCAATAATGTACGACATCCATGAAAATGAAACATCAAATATATAATAGAAACCGATCGATTGAGAGATAAAGAGAAAGAGAGAGTCCCTACCACCATATCTCTTCCTTCTTCTGTTTTTCCACTCATTGTCTATCTCTTTCCCTTTTGAGATTTGACCCCTTTTTCGAATTTCAATAGCCGCCGCGTTTTGGGGTGATTGTTGCAGGTGAATTTGTTGAGGATGGTGTCTCCAGAGAATACGAATTGGCTTAGTGATTACCCTTTGATTGAAGGTGCTTTCGCTGATCAGAATCCTACTTTTCCTTGGCAGATCGATGCGTCAGCTAGTGTCAGGTATCTATCTCTTGAATCATGTCAGATTATCAGATTATGGGTTTTGTCTTGGCTTTGGACTTTTTGTTGTTTTATGGTTAAGTAGTATCTGGAGAAATTTGATCTAGAAATTGGAGTACCTCCTCAAGTATAAAGCTTTTTTCTTTTTTCTTTTCTATCTCTGTTTTGTATCAATTCCTCTGTTTCCTAAAGAAGTAGAGGACTAATCTAGATCTCTGCTTCTACTTAGATCTCTAAAAATTGGCTGTAGTGATCTTTGTAATTGATCCTTCTTCTTCTTCTTGTTGATTGTGATGTGTTCACAGTGTTGAAGTTGATGGCTTCCTTTGTGATTCAGATATGATCAAAGAGCCAGGTTCAAGGAAGAGGTATGAAATGCTATTTGGTCAAACCTGCTTTAACTATTTATTATGGTTCTTGCTATCCAATAAAGATTGAATTTTTTGCTAATGTTTTCATTGATTCAGGATCAAACCTGAATCTTGTGCTGGTTCTAGCTCAAAAGCGTGTAGGGAGAAACAAAGACGCGATAGGCTAAATGACAAGTATTTGTTTTGGTGTCTCTTCGTTTTCCTTTTAACTTTTATCTTCTGAGTTCTTGATCTCTTGGTATCTTTCTTAAACAATAGGTTTACGGAATTGAGTTCCATAATGGAACCTGGAAGAACACCAAAAACAGACAAGGTTGCTATTCTCAATGACGCAATTCGTATGGTGAATCAAGTAAGAGACGAAGCTCAGAAATTAAAGGACTTGAATTCAACCCTCCAGGAGAAAATCAAGGATTTGAAGGTAAAAAACTAAAAACTCGGCACTGTAGCCTTTGCAAGATCTTTAGATTGTCCATTGATCTTATATATGCCAAAATATGTAGGATGAGAAGAATGAGCTGCGTGATGAGAAACAAAAGCTGAAGAGTGAGAAGGAGAGAGTCGAGCAGCAATTGAAAGCTATTAAGACACAGCCTCAACCTCAACCTTGTTTCTTACCAAATCCGCCGACAATCTCTCAAGCTCAAGCTCCTGGAAGCAAGCTTGTCCCTTTCACTACTTACCCTGGCTTTGCAATGTGGCAATTCATGCCTCCTGCTGCTGTTGATACCTCACAGGACCATGTCCTTCGTCCTCCAGTTGCTTAAAAGCTCTACTATTGACGGTTTGTTCAGGTTTCTTCTTATGCGCGTTTTCTGATGTAGTGATTCTCACATTCGGTGATTGGAAAACATAATCCGATCTAACTTGAAACTTTGATTATCATGCGGCTATTCGCATGTAAAATGGAAATAAACATGCACTAAAAGTGTCTTTGGTGTTTTAAATCAAATCTCATTGTGCAAAAAGTTGGAGAATTTGGAAATCATGGTTTTGCAGATTGTGAATTCTGAATTTTGGATGCTTGATTGAAGTAAAGTTTGTCATTTTCAGATTGTCACACACAAAAAAAACTCATAAAGGAATGATCTTTTTGCTTCTACTATTTGTTAATCTGCGAAACAGAGTAAAAAAAAGGAACAACAATGATAAAACAGAGTTTTAAAGTTTCATTGAGACCTCTTCTTGTTCATCACTTTCTTCAACAAGCTCTCACGACCTGGAAAAGGACTTTGAATCTTTGGTTCAAGTTGTTTCTCAATATCTTCTAGTTTCCCCAAAACACCCTTTTGTTCACTCCTATTCACCGTTTTGCCAGCATCTCTCCCAAGACTCTGTCTCATCCTTTCTCTCCTCTGTCTTCTCCTCCATCCATTCTCATCTTCCTCTTCTTCCTTCTTCTTAATCTCTCTTCTTCTTACCATCTCTGGTCTCTCTTCTTCTTCTTCTTCTTCGTTCATCTTCCTTAACCTAGGAATCCGATCACCTTTACTTGTTCCCAAAAGCTCGAAATTGATTTTGCTCCAACCAATCTTATCTTCATTATCCCAACCAAATCTCTCACTAATCTCCAACAACATAGAAACAGAGTTTGCTTCTTCTCTGTTCTTCTTTACAGAAGTCAAAGCCCTCATGCTCTCAACACTTCCATGAAGGATTTTCTCTGCAAATTCCCACTCAGTCCTGTCTTTATAAACATCATCTTCAAGCACTTGGTCTGCAAGCTTTGCCCAATACTCAGAATCTCCTGCACGAAGATTCTTGGAGACCCATTTGAGGTATGAAGAAGGTAAAGTACCAAGCATTTTGCCTTTGTGCTTGCCGAAGTCTATGATTGTGTCTCTGGCGGCTAGGGTTTCGATTATTTGAAGTTTTTTGATTAAGGGTTTAGGTTGATTTATGGGAAAGATTCGATTAGATGAAGAAGAAGCTCTTCTTGGTCTGAATGATGATGATGATGATGATGATGATGATGATGATGATGATGATGATGATGATGATGATGATGATGATGATGATGAGATTGTGAAGATTGTTGTTGTTGTTGCAGAGTGAGTATTGAGGAACAAGACCACCGAGAAACTCATTTTTTTTTGTCACCAGTAAATTATTATTTTTGCTTGAATCTTATAAATACTCGCACACACTTATTTTGTCTAAAAAATAATTGTTGTTGTTGTGGATAACAAAATAAGAACAAGAGCTACAAATATTAGAGAGTCCAAGCAAACCTTATTTAGCTATATAACATAGTGTTTTGCTTTGCTTTAGGCATAAGTAAAAGAGAAGTTACATATATGAGAATTCACAAAAATTGGTATCATCAAAGTGACGGTGTCTCCATGACTTTGATGTATAAAATGAATTAAGATCAAACAATGTTGGAAGTCAGTAACCACAAAAGGTAAAATTTGCCTACCTTGTTTTTTTATCAACCTATGCCAAGTAAGATTTTCATTTGAGGTCCATGTAACGGCATTGGGTGATAATATTAAGAGAAATATTACAAAAATATATAAATACACTAAATTTTTTATACTTTTGACAAAAGCTTTTTAAATGTGAAACTAAGTACTAAAATGCTCTTATTAATTTTAAATTAATTATTAGGTAAATGAATTTAAGTTAATCATTATCTAAAATGTTGACTAAATCTAAATACAGTCAGGTAAAAATATGTATATAGATTTTTAGGTTTTTTTTTTTTAAACAGATAATCGTTTGTAATATCTATCACATGTTCACTTTTCTTCATCTTTTGATCATGATATAGGCCAGGTTTAAATTAGAAATTTAAAACTCTAACTTCATCATCGAATCAAAGGTTGTCGGATGGTTTTGAAATCATCACTTAATAGTTGATAAGAATTTTAGTATAACTAATTTATCATCTATTTCAGATTGTATTGTATATATATAATTATATACTAAGATTTTTTTAATAAAAATGGTGTTTTAGTATTCTTCAAAGAGACCAAGACTCAAGAAGACAATGATGAATTCATGTTCTAAACCCTATCTTATGACTTATGACGATACTAATTGTAAAACTTGTGACTGAAATATACACATGTTACACAATTTGACAAATCAGTGTCGAACAACATAAAATTTAAACGAAGAATCGAAAAGCATAACTTTTGTTTAAACTTCCAAATCAATTTAAATATCAAATGCAATAAACCTTCTGAAATCTCCCAAATAATACTGTCTACTAAGTGTTTTTCAGACCAAAAATAATAATAAAAAATTAGTATTAACGGATCCAGTGAAAATTCTCGGTCCACCAGTGAAATACATGGTTAGAACAGATGAGAGTAAAAGCTTTAAAAATCAAGAAATATCTGAGGATGGATCTCACGATAGAATTATGAAGATTCGATTCACCTTTTTCATCTTCTTTTCTTCAGTTCAGAAAATTGGATTCTATCAATTTGTCGTCCTTTTTCTTTTCTTGTTTGATGTACGCTTTCTGATTTTTTAGTTGATTGGTAGAGTAATAATGGAAACATCAAATTCTGACAGTCCTTTTACAACCATTTCCTTGATGTCGGCTCATTTTTTTGCACCACAGAATAATAAAATTATCATAAAAAATAGTAGTTTGAAACCAACCAAGAAAAAAAAAACACCATAGAAATTGGACCACTATAATAAGGACTCTAAACTGTTCTTGTACACTGAAAAACGTGAATGCGAGTCCATTTTGGTAAATTAGCAGTTGCGTAAGCAATGTTCCATCCTAAAAGTACCATACAAAATATATATATGCTTTCAGAAACTTCGAAATTATTTTAGATACATATACACGTTAAAAAAAATTTACATATATTTAAGATACAAAATAATATCATCAAAATTAGATATTTTGATATAACAGAAAGAAATAAACTTTTTTCTTTTTTTTTTTTCTCATTTAAGCTCTCTTTATATCACTTTCTATATATAGTGAATCACGCAAGAAATACACATGTAACTTTTGTTCTCTACTTGTTTGGTGATTCGAGACTCCCAAGCTATGGCCGAGAAGGTTCTTACTATAATTTCTTTTCTTTTTTTTGAATCTGAATTTTCATATTAGTTATCTTTTTATAGATAATACATTTACTAAATAAGGTAATAATGATCAAATTATATGATGCACAAACAGGTAACGATGATGAAGTTGAAAGTGGATCTAGACTGTTCCAAATGCTACAAAAAGGTCAAGAAAGCTCTCCGCAAATTCCCTCGTGAGTTTCTCTCTTTAATTCTATTTTTCTGCTCATTCTATTATTGAGGTTGAAAAATATCTGAAACTTGATGAATTGATACGGTTTTGTGTTTTGTGTTGTTTTGTTAAAAATAAAAGAAATAACAGATCAATTGTTCGATGAGAAGTCCAACACAGTCATCATCAAGGTGGTTTGTTACAATCCTGAGAAGCTAATGAACAAACTTTGCTACAAAGCAGACGGATCTATCAAGTCTATTGTCATCCTCGAACCACCAAAACCGCCTCAACCCCAGGCCCAACCTCCTCAGAAACCCAAAGAGGTCCCTGCTCCAGCTCCAGCCCCAGCCCCAGCCCCAGCCCCGGCTCCGGCTCCTGTTCTTGCTCTGGCTCGGGCTCCTCAACCGGTGCCTATGTGGCAGCCATATCATTGTGGGCCTTATTATGAGACCCAACAACATGAGTGTTACGGAAGGCCCATTTACGATAGCTGGGGAGGTGGGCGACCATGTTGCCACGAAGTAACCAACGCTCAAAGCTGCTCCATCATGTGAAAAACTGAACCCAAGTCTCAAGTCTCCAACTCCTAGTCCTATAAGAGTATATAGTATACATCAACAAATAAATAAATACACGAAGTTGTTTTTAATTTCTTTGTGTACGTTAGCAATATTTCTATTTCGAGGCATCCTTATATATATGTACACACACTATAGGGTTTTGTTTATTGTGTATATCTTGCTCTTAGTTATTATAACCAATAATATACTCCCTCCGTTCCTTAAAGATGAATTTTTAAGGTTTTGCACACATATTAAAAAACTTTTTACATAACCTAAAATACCCTTATCTTTTCATTAAATTTTAATTATTTTATTTACTTTAACTCTAATTATTAGGGGCAAAACAAGAAATTATACATAACTTTTGCATTGAAAATACAAAACATCCAACTTTGTGAAACAATTTTTTTTTCTAAAACATTCATCTTTAAGGAACGGAGGGAGTATAACTTTTGATTGGCTTTTTTTTTCGTTGTTGGTAGGAAGAAATAAACATAGTCCGATAGAGATTTCTCACATTAAAATATAGTTTCTATTACAAAAAGATCATTAATTTAGCACACCACAATGGAAACGTTAGCGTAGTTCATGCCAGTGCTGCATAAAGCATAATAATAGTAATTATTGTCGATTTATTGTTTCTATATATACGCACGTAATACGTAAGCGTTCATTGTAATTCCAAAATTTGCGCATTCACTCGTAATACCTTTTCAAAGCATTCCAAAACGTAGTCCATGCCACCATGCTCATCTCGTTCGTACTGGTTGTAACTCCAAAGTTCAAAGTTAGAAACTGACTGAAGTTGCATATCTTTCGTTGGATCCACGAACAAAACCAAGAAGAAAAAATGTGTCGCAGCTCAACTTTAATTCTAGAGACGTCCATACTTATTCAAAAATTGTGTAACACTCGTTAAAGAGGAAAAATCATTAAAGCAGGCTGTTTTACTGCTCCGAATGACACGACATCGTTTTACACGAAAAAAACAAAACGACGTGACGTTCTTGTATCAAACATTAAAACGACACGATGGTAACTACAGAGAAGGCCTTATCTTTCTCAAATCTCCAAAACCTTGTTCAGAGTCCTCTGTTGAAGCTTTTTTTGTTAAATCAATGGCTTCTTCTACTTCTACACTTCTTCTTCAATCTATCTCTTCTGCGAATCTTCACATCGCAGTCCCAAGAACCTATAACTTCAGTCGTCGAACAACGAAATTTTCAACGAAATGTTCATCGAAGACAGAGCCAAATGATCAATTTCTTGATCTCACACCTGCACCTGAATCAATCAACACAACAAGCGCCGAGAAATTCCCAATCGAGAAACGAAGAAGATCTGAGATCATACGCGACAGAAAACAAAGAGGAATCGTGAAGCCTGAGCCACCAAATTTCGAAATTGGTTGGAAAAGAACAAAAGAGATAAACTTGGAGAAACCTAAAGGTTATGTAATAATGGATTTTTTAGAAAAACTCGAAGGTTTAATGGGAAGAGAGTTCGGATCAAAGGAGCTTTTAGTTAAAGCTGGAGAGATAGTTGCAGAGAGAGCAAGAGAAGAAGCTGAGGTTTTGAGAGATGAAGGTAAAGTTGAAGAAAGAATGGTTACTGAGCTTTTTAGGGTTTTGAAATTGATGGAGATGGATTTAGCTATGGTTAAAGCTTCTGTTAAAGAAGAAACTTTGAAAGAGAGGATTGAACAAGCTAGAGCTAGGTGTAGACAAGCCATTCTTGTTGCTAATTCTTTCTGAAGTCAAGTCTATGAATTTGTTTATACTTTTATAGTCACACAAAAGCTTTCTCAATTGTAAAAGATCTTTTTTTTTTTGGTTCTGTAATCATATGAAGAATCAACACAAAGATTCATGCTTTTGGTTTTTCAATTTTTTGGGAGGAAAAGACTTTTAATTAATTGAGAAACTTTTACTTCCACTAATTTCATTTTCTAAGATATTTTACCAAGTCTCATGCTTTGTTGTACACCACACAATAAAAATGCAAACTTTAAAATTATTTAACAAAAGCTTAAGCAGCAGAAGACAGCAACAATGGTGGTGGCTCTTAGTTTCTACACCGTAGAGATGTCGCTACCATGTTTATGTCCATGCCCATCATCGCCAATTTCTCTTTCATCGTCTTCTCCGAGATACCATCTTCTTCATACAGCAAACAAGGGATTAGATTCATCTAGATACTGCAGAACTCTACACATAAGTTGTTCATCTTCCTCTGCTGTCACTGACCAAACACAACAATCGTCTTTCAACGATGCTGAGATGAAGCTTATTGACGCTTTGATCGGAATTCAAGGCCGTGGCAAATCCGCTTCTCCTAGACAGCTCAATGTATGTAAAAAACTTTAATTTATTTAAACACGTTTCTTGATTTTATATCTGATTTGAAATATTTATGTTGTAGGATGTTGAATCTGCTGTTAAAGTTCTTGAAGGTTTAGAGGGCATTCCAAATCCTGTATGAAATGTTTTCTTGTGAACTTTTTCATCTTCAACTTATACTATTTCTATTGTGTTTTGTTCTTTGCTCATTTTGGTTTTGTCTTATGGGAATATTTTGAAAATGTTTAGACAGGTTCTGATTTAATTGAAGGTCGTTGGCGATTAATGTTCACCACAAGACCTGGAACTGCATCTCCAATCCAGGTCAGTTCTTCACACATTCATCATCATATCTCCAAATGATTGTATTTTGTATGTAAGAAGAAGAACAATGGAATGAGTTTTCTCTGCAGAGAACATTTACTGGAGTAGATGTGTTCACTGTGTTTCAAGATGTATACTTGAAGACAACAAACGATCCTCGTGTTTCAAACATTGTTAAATTCTCTGATATCATTGGAGAGCTGAAAGTTGAGGTTAGCTAGCTTCTTCATTTAAAGTCTTTGCATCAAAGAAAATTTTAATACTTGTGTTTTGTTTCATTATCAGGCAGCTGCATCGATCAAAGATGGAAAACGGGTTTTATTCCGTTTCGATAAAGCCGCTTTTTCGTTTAAGTTTCTTCCTTTCAAAGTTCCATATCCAGTTCCTTTTAGACTTCTTGGTGATGAAGCTAAAGGTTGGTTAGATACTACGTATTTGTCGCCTTCAGGAAACCTTAGGATTTCAAGAGGAAACAAGGTACAAACGCGTTTCTTGATTCTTGAAAAGAAGACTAAAAGCTTTGTATCGTTTTTATCCGTAAGGCGATATATCTGTAGCGCAGGGAACAACGTTTGTTCTTCAGAAAGAAACTGTACCTAGGCAGAAATTGTTAGCCATCATATCTCAAGGAAAAGGAGTATTAGAGGTAATGTGTTATGTTATCAAGAAACCTGAAAACATACGATATCTCGGTTTGAAATGGAATCAAATGGATCATTTAAGTATAATTACCACAGGCTATCGATGAGTTTCTTGCGAGTAATTCTAATTCTGCGGAAGATGGTTACGAGCTTTTAGAGGGAAGCTGGCAAATGATTTGGAGTTCACAGGTCACATTTCTGATAACTTGAGATTTTTTTCTTGAACAAGCAATTTAAATCGTGTTGATAAGTGATTTGTTGGATTTTGTGTGTTGCAGATGTATACAGATAGTTGGATTGAAAATGCAGCAAATGGTCTTATGGGAAGACAGGTAAAAAACACTTTATATAAGAATATATCTTAAGTAAGTATTTTTGTTGCTTCGGCTAGTTTCGTTTAGCGAAATTTGAGGGTTTGATTCAGATCATCGAGAAGGATGGAAGGATAAAGTTTGAAGTTAACATCATTCCAGCATTTAGATTCTCTATGAAAGGCAAATTCATGTAAGTCTCTTTGTCTTTTTACATAGTCATTTTGCTACTTTTTGTGTAATCTTTAGTTTCTTGATATATGTTTTCATGAATGATCTACAGAAAATCAGAAGGCAGTACATATGAATTGAAGATGGACGACGCAGCAATTATAGGCGGTCCATATGGATATCCAGTCGATTTGACTAACAATATTAAGCTTCAAATTCTGTAAGATCTCTCTATCTTCTTCTACATTCACAACAGATGATGATGCATTGAGTTCTTGCTAATACAGAGATGTTTATTCTTTTTGTTTTTTATATGTTTGTAGCTATACAGATGAGAAGATGAGAATAAGTAGAGGATTTGATGACATTATCTTCGTTCACATCCGAGAAATTTAATTATTTGAATGTATTAAAAGAATTAGAATGTAAGAAACTGTCAAATGTGTTTACAACAAAAGAAGGATGATTGTTAAATTTCTCTGATCAATAATTTTCTTGGATGTAACAAGAACCAGAAAAAACAAGAAACCATATGAGAATAATGATTTAAGTTTCGCTACTAATGTCTAAATTAAGATAAAATTAACATTAAACAAAAAGTTGATAGTCTCTTAATCAAGGAGCAAAATTTCACTGAATATTTTCTTTCAACCGAGTAAATAAGAATATCTCATTAACAAGGAAACTTACCACTAACAGCTTCTGGTGTCATTAATGACTCTGTACATTTCCATTTTTTTACCCATAAAAACTAGAAAAAAACAACAAAAAATGGAAACTGTAACATTCTAAAGATTCATTGTTAACAAAACCAACAGAGAAACATAATACAGATTTACTCCCTTAAATCTCTCCTTCAAATAATCTTCCTTTCCTCTAATTTTTCTTTTGCTTCTTGCGCAATTCTCTTTTCCTCTGTTTTTTTTCTTTTTTCTTTTTGTTTTTCCAATGGATATGGATGAGATGAGCCATGAAGCCAACACAACGACAGAGATATCAGCCTCAAATAACTCTGTCTTGCACCTCACGAAACGTATGAACCCTACTGTGGCTACAACCACAAAATCCGACGCGGTGACGACAACGAAATACAAAGGAGTTGTTCAGCAGCAGAACGGTCATTGGGGTGCTCAGATTTACGCAGACCATCGAAGGATTTGGCTTGGAACTTTCAAATCGGCTGCTGAAGCCGCTGCGGCTTACGATAGTGCTTCCATCAAGCTACGAAGCTTTGATGCTCACTCGCACCGAAACTTCCCTTGGTCTGATTTCACCGTCCATGAACCTGACTTTCAAGAGTGCTACACAACAGAAGCTGTGTTGAACATGATCAGAGACGGTTCTTACCAACACAAGTTCAGAGATTTTCTCAGAATCCGATCTCAGTTTGCGGCAAGCATCAACTTCGTTGGATCAAAACAAGGCCGAGGAGGACGAGGAGGACGAGGAGGAGAACAAGAATCGAACAAGTGTTTCTCTTGCACGCAGCTTTTTCAGAAGGAACTGACACCAAGCGATGTTGGAAAACTGAATAGGCTTGTGATACCTAAGAAGTATGCAGTGAAGTATTTACCTTTCATGAGCGATGAACAAACCGAGAGAGAGATGAGTGAAGGAGGAGTAGAAGATGTGGAGGTTGTGTTTTACGACAGAGGAATGAGACAATGGAAGTTTAGGTATTGTTACTGGAGAAGTAGCCAGAGCTTTGTCTTCACCAGAGGATGGAATGGTTTCGTGAAGGAGAAGAATCTCAAGGAGAAAGATATTATCGTCTTTTACACTTGTGATGTCCCAAGCACTGTGAAGACATTACAAGGTCAAAGCAGGAACTTCTTGATGATCGATGTTCATTACTTTTCGAACAATGGTTTCATGGTCCCTGAGGAAGTAAACAAGACGGTTCATGAGAGATCTGATGGAGAAATGAAAACAGAAAACGTCTTTAGCTCCAAGTTAGAAGATGAAGAAATCAAATCAGAGGAGAAGAAAGGAGGGTTTATGCTGTTTGGTGTTAGGATTCAATAGCTACTTTGGTTTTAGGGATTTGATTAATTTACTTAATTAGAGTTTGAGATTTGCTTTTGTATTACAGTCTTTTATATTTACAAACTTGGTGCTTTTGAATTTGATATCTAACGATGATTAAATTAATGTCTCTCTTGAATAGATAAAGGAAGAAGAAAAGCCAAAAAAGGCTTTAATGGCTTTTTTTAAGAGTTAAGAGTCAAGACAAAGCAACTTAACTGCTAAAACCTACCATGAACAAAACAAAGCCTAAAGAATACATCAAGTAAATGTCACAAAATGAAACAGAAACTAAGAGTTTTCAACTTTCTCTACTCTATATACTTCTTCTCATCTTTTCAAGTGAGACGTCGCTTACATCTCCTTCGAGTTCCAGGGCCTTCGGTGTCAGGAGTATCTTCTACAACAGTATCTTCTTGTACAACCAAACCTCGATTTCTCGATAGTTTTATTATCGGCGTTGTCTGGGAATCTTGTGTGAAATCTGCTGATGCAGAAGGACCAGACGATGAAGCGACTGCAATTTCTCTGTGTGGCATTAGCTCCTCGCCCAATGGCACTACTTCTGACATCAGCTGTTTGACATAAACAAAAGAAATCAGACATCTTCAGGACATACTTTAACAAACAGAGAGTCTATGTTACTTACCTTCCAATCTTTGAAATCTAATCTGAACACAAAATGGTTATAAATGACTTCGCCAGACATCACCAGGTTTGCAGCAGGTGCGTTTCTCGGCACTGAAGACAAATTAGGAGATTAAGATACAAGTGAACAAAATCGAACATCTAAACAAGACATAAGAGGATGGAAACGTGATCTTACAGGCGAAATGAGAACCACTTTTATCAACAATGATCTCAACACGTCCATCTTTGGACAAGAAAGATAGAGCGAACAAATTCTCTACAGTCTGTGCAAAAGATCTCCTATTGAGCACCAAATTCTCAAGCCTCACACGCTTCTTTTGCCGTAAGATGTTAAACATTATCGCCATATTCTTGTCTGTATCAGTTTTCTCTTCTGATTGTGAATCATCCACCTGGTGGTTACGATAAGTAGTCAAATCAGCTCGTTTGTTTCTTATCTAAAACCAAAATACATAACAATCGACAAGTTGCAGAGAAAGCATCACATCACAATTCACAGCAGAAACATTGCAAATCAATCAACAGATGGGAGATTCCAATTTCAAAATGTTGTTATATACAATTAAACAGTGCACACAGCATATACAACATTGCATGCCACTGATCAGGCTGAGATAAAAGAAAAGCACTTCAAAAAATCTAGATAAGGAGTTAAAGATATAGGACTACATTTAGTGCATGAGTGGAATCAATTCGATATTGCTCATAAACACAAACAAAATGGGGTCAGGCAAAACATTTCTTACCTCACCTGGACGAACGCCTTCACCAGGCCTTGTACGTTTTCTGTAGACTGCCTTTTTCTTTTGCTTCAATTCAGTGTCCATAGGTCCCAACCTGGTCGCCAAAACAAGCAAAGAAACAAACCTTTGTGATACTAGAATATTCTCAGTTGTGGCAAATCAAGTCAGTGTAAAGTAGTGATTTTCAAAACTCACATAGTGGAACAACCACATGATACTAAAACTGTAGAACAAACAGCAAACCCAAGATCATTCCACTTAATAGATACTTGGGAAGTTTCATCAGCATCAAATCCCAAAGAACCCTGACCAAACCCACTGACCAAAGCATTAACAAACTCAGCCGGTGAAACCCCATGAGAAGACTGAGACTTCACCGATGACATTAAAGTGTTTGCTATATCCAGAAGTGCCTCTGCATCTGCAATTTGCTCCCTAGGCTTCTGAACTGCAAGGAAAATTGTAACCAAACCACAAAAAAAGAAGGTATTTTTCATTGATCATCAACTTAACAAACTATACAACTTGAAAACTGAAATAAACAACATTTCAGATTCATAAAACTATGTACAAAATTGCTGCATTTGCATCATTCACGAAATGAGACGAAATTAACAGAAAACAAAATGAGGTTTAATTGCAATATTTTGTCACATATATGCCTCAATTTCACTATGTTAAAGCATTTGATTACCTTTCTGATGCAAGTTTTCAACTTCATTAATAATTCGGGTGAATTTGTCAGAATCAACTCTCGTCAAATCATCTTTAGAATCTGCAAAACATTTAATTAAAAAAAAGGTCAGAGAAATATCAAAATAAACCCTAAATTAACACGAGATAGGCGAAACAAATCAATAAGGAGATAGAGAAGAGTGAGTAAAGGTGTGAATGAAAGTTACCACTGATTTTGTTGATTAAAGCAAGATACTGAGATCTGAGAATTCTCCGATCATTAATCCCTTGTTCTTCCTCCTGAGTCGGAGGCTCTTCTTCGGGTCGTTCGGAATCAACTCCGTTTTTTCTCAGTTTCTCTTTTTTCACAGACCTCAACCGCTCGGTCTCGTCTTCGTCGTCGTCGGCTTCTCTACTCCCACCGCTGACGCCGGTGGCTTGCGATTCTCGCTTCACCGTCCTCCTCATGATGATGATTCCAGAATTATTCGGGAAGGGATAAAAGTAGAAGCGAGAAGAAGAAGTGGAAGAAATTGAAAACCCTAACGGCAGACAGAATTTGGGGATTTTTTGATATTTTTGAGGGAAAAAAGAGAAAACTCTAAGATGATTTTCCCGCCGAGCCCAAACAATTAACAAAGCTTCCAATTCCAATTTATCGCCTGCCTTGGGCCGAACCAAAATATAATGTTACCTTTTTGTCTGTAAAAAGGATACTACTCACTGTCGCAGATAGATCGAAAGTACAAATATTACTAATTTTTTTCAAAATAAATTTTCGGTGAATTAACAAAGAAATTGGGGATTTAATCAAATATCCAAAAAAACCATTGTATTATTATATTATTTATTAAGTATTACATCAAAAACGTAGTGAAACAAATAATTACAAAAACAATTTTTTATTAAAGATATAGGACGCTATAGATAATAGAGTTCATACAATTTTCAGATATATTTAGGAATCTTGCGCAAATTATATAAATCAATCAATCGTGTCAATTATCGTCCAAAACTTACTGTAATTTTTTATCACTAATTTTTTAGGTTTTTTATAAGAAATTACGAAAATCAATAAGATATCAAATATAAATTTAATTAGAACATCCACAAGACCGCAACCGTCTAATCTATGAATTATTTGTTTTTATATATTGTAACTAGATAGAGTAAGGAGGTGTTATTTATTTGAGATTTATGTATAATTGTAATGATTATTAGGATTGTAGAATTTAAGAAATTTTTAGAGAATATTTAAAACATTTCACATATTCTCACCAAAATATTTTGAGAATATCATCCTAATATGTAATATTTTAAAAATCTTTAAAAGTTATTTCAGATGAACAAAAAACTTTAAAATTAATCAACAAATAACACTTAATTTTAATAAACTTTAGTATAATCCAAAAGTTGGTTAAAGTTTTTATTAATCCAATAACACATAATTTTTAATAATTTTTTATAAATATTAAACTAATAATTCATAACTTTAGTAGAATCTTTGTAATTCAATATTGAATAACACCAAAGTGTTAAAAACTTATAACTTTTTAAAAAAATCACATAACCAATAACACCTCCTAAGATTTTTCTTTTTACTGTTTTTTTTTTTTGGTTAAAGGGTTATTTTTCCTCTTACCGTTAGAAAAAAAATAAAAATAAAACAACAATGAAATTTTATTGAATCACCAATCACCAACAAAGAATAAATCAAGCCTTGAATGTTTTGTAGATTTGGAAGAGCTTTTGGTTTTTGTTTTTCAAAATCTTATTGAATCACCTATCAAGTTTTTGAAAAATTGGTTTTCCTATAGTTGAGGAAATTTTTTTTGTTATTAATCTTCTCGTTCTTCATCTGAATAATTAGAGGTCATAAAATTGAATTTCAAATGTTCTTATCTTTCTGTCATTCTAAATAATTAGATGTCATTTACCATTAATCTTTCTAACACATCTTAAAAACTGAATTTGAACTGTTCTTATCTTTCTTCAACTTCCACAAACTCCATCTAGCTCCTACACAGTTTCTGATTAACACGTATGCTCCGGATCCATCTCATCGCCTTCAAACTCAATAACCTCTCCGGAATGTATCCTTCTAACGTAGACAAAACATCAATATTGATAAAGTTGCACTATGTACGTATTCCATCCCATTCAATTTCTTCAAAATCATGTTCTCAGTAAAATGTAGGAAAATAATTATCATTTCAATATGCCCTAGCCATAGTAGAGACAATTCTGACTCTTGATTTTAGACTTAACACAAAGCACACACACAAAAATACAAAAAATTGTAGCATAGTGTCATTACCAAACTATTCAATAAAGGTTAAGCAAAGCTACAAACTTTTCACAGATAATAAATTCAAACTTTAGTGATAATATCAGAATCTAGTCCTCACTGATCTTACCTGATTAAAGCTCAAACAACTAAAAGCCATTCTCCACACACTCGATGACAATATTGATCAAGTCCGTAAGATTGTAGAACGCAAGAAAGCGTACGAATCAGGAACCGTAAGCACAACATTAGACCACTCGACCTTTCCCCAAACATGACCATTTTTGCGTTTTTCAAGAGCAATCAGCGCACAGCAAATATTCTTGTCTCCACTATTACTTCGAGGCTTCACATACTTATCCCACAAGAGCAAGAGTTTCCCATTGTAGTTAAATACTTCAATCAAACCACGACGACAAGTTTGATTCAATGAAGACAAACCCTTGACCAATATCCATTCATTAGATTCTTTGTCATACCACAAACAACTTTGCTTACGACAAGAGTACACTACCTTATCTACCATACAGTAACTCTCACTCACAGGTGGTTTTGCTGCAACGTTCCACTTACCTAGTTTCAGATCATAAACAGAATCTTTCTCTTCATTGCTCCTAACGTAAAACTTTCTCTGGATCACCTGTATTTTTCTTATTACCTTAGAGAAACGGAGCTCAGGTCCAGGGTCAGGTAAAGGCTCCCAAGTTTGTGTCTTCGTATCGAAAACTTCACCCCAACGTGCAGTTTCATCAGCATCACAACCTCCCATAACGTATATTTTACCATCGAGTGCGCACGCAACAGGATTAGTTCGAGCTACAGACATGTTAGGTGCTCTACGCCATAAGCAACTGTCCTTATTACGAACCAACACAATGGTCGATGGAGGATGGTATTGTCTGAACGAATAGATATCTGAACCAACACTAACGAGGAACAATGGTACACGAGAAGCGTATGAAGATGGTACCTTAACCAACGTAGACTTCTTCTTCTTCTTATCTTTATCGAGTTGATGATCATCAGGTTGTATCCAAAGAGTGAACCATGAGGGAAAAGGATTATCAGGAAACTGTAAGCAGACACTAAAGTAGCATTCTTGAGTTTTGTGGTGAAATCGAGCGTGGTTTAGCTCAATGGAGAAGACGAGAGAGCGGAAGATTTTGGAGACTAAGGAGAGTTTTGGGTAGTAAGATTTTGGTACGCGGGCTAAGCAGTGTAGAATGAGTTCATTTGGAAGAGACAAAAACGACGTCGGTGATGGAGGTGATGAGGGTGGCAGATTCGTTTTCTTCCTCCTTTTCCATGGTGGTTCGACTTCTGAATTCATCATAGTGGTGGAGGAGGCTGTCGTTTGTTGAAAATTAGGGTTAATCAGGATTATGTCATTTTCATCTTAAATATCTTTTCCTTTTTTCAATATTGAAAACTAAGTCCTTGATTTTGTTTAGATATCTAATTAGATCACTTTCGAAACCTAACTATCAAATAGATCCCATCTCTAATTGATGACAATTTGACATTATCTAAATGGCCATATCAAAATTGAACCCAAAAAAGTTACATAACGAAGAGATATAAAGAGAATTATATAGTTTTGCGGGTTTTTGAATTATCCTCTTCTCTTATTTTATCTTTTCTTTCCCTATTATCTTCTTGTTATATTCGTGGGCATGAATAATGAAATAAATTGTTGGTTCACCAAGTTTAGTACCAACCTAAAAAATCAAAGTCAGCGTTTATTTTTTTTAAAAAATATTTTGTCCTTGGTATACTCATATAACTATTTATATAATAAATTTATATATCGATGTTATGTATTAACTTTCTAATTTTCTTTGTATTTTGGTATTTTAATGGAATTTAGATGGGGAATTTTTTTGTTTTTATTTTATTTTTAATACAACTGTGCATGATGGACAGTTGGACACAGACATTAAGCAATCTTTTAAAAATTATTAAGTGTTAAAACTACTAATTAATTAAAATTCAACTGGTTTATATATGGATCCGGAAGGATAACGTATTATTATTGTTGGTTGAAGTGATTATATATATTTATATACGCATACATAATACATATATAATAATTTGGATATTATAATGTCGAATTTTATTATACTAAATTATGAACAACATCTTCCTTGCGGTTTGTGGATTCAATCTGCAGCCTAACCGTAACACAGTACCACCCGGTTTCTAGGCCAAAACACAAGCGTATCATCTAAGTTTTTGGATCCCACCCGGTTCATCTCATAGCTCCGGTTCTAATCTATTTAGTAATTAAACCATTATTTTTAGCATACGACAAGATCGTGCAGTGTTCGCGGAGACAAATTCATCGTCCCAAAAATTTGGGATATTGTGTCAAAGGAATTTGTCAGAATGTTGGCCGGAAACGTGGCTTAATAAAATTGACTTCCTAACTCGAAAAAACTAAAACAGAAAAACACTTACAAAAAAAAAACAGCATATGCCTATGAAACTTATATAATGTATCATCACTTTGGACTACAAACACAATAGAACTATGTGTCAAACCAAAAGCATACTGTTGATCATGTCAATAAGTTCTCACAACGCAAGAGTGTATATGAGCAAGGGACCAGGACTTAGGGAGTGTGTACGCACAACATCAACCCATTCAATCTGACCCCAAAGCTCACCATTCAGTTAGATCAGAATGTGTTTATCTCTGAATATGATTCCACATAATGTATATATATTATTTACATCATAAATCAAATTTACATATTCGATTATTATCATATTGGTTAAATTAGATTTCACATACCTTTATTAAAATCACATACCTTTAGCAACCGATTATTTTATTAAAATCAAATATCAGAAAATTGTTTTAAAAAGCATTTTCCCGGGATAGCACGGGTACAAATCTATTAAAGATTTAGTTTGATAGAAAAATGAACAAGAACCATAGCAACGAAATTTGAAACTAATATTTTTTTAAATGAACTAGAAATATGTGGAGATTCAAACATTGACTCAAAAACGGCTACTGTCGTTGTTGTTGTTCCCTTGGATGAACATTTAGTTATCGTTGCTGCTGCCTGAGATGTTCATCAAGTCTTCAATGAAGCTATCTTCGACAATGTTTCCTTCAATGTGATTAAAATCCATATTTTCTTGTTGATACTCAGCTTGTGGTTGAAGGATCATGCTAGGATTTTCCATCACGAAACCAGTCTGGTTGTTGTTCATGTTTACGTCGTACATAGACATGAGCTCGGGTTGCGTCTCGTGCCCATCTTCATAAGCTCCAAATCCTGATAGATCAACATGTTCTTCGATCGAGCTAAGAGGATAAGAAAAAGGTTGTGGCGAAACTTCATTACCATGGAATTGGGATGATGATCCATCGCCATGGACTTGAGATGATGATCCATATGCAAATAGACTATCTCCGTTTGGAAAAACCGGTTCATTGTTGATCACTCTTGTACTCCAGTCTTGAAATTCTTGATTGATTCCGTTGTGATCATCATGTCCTGTCATGTCCATGACCATGCTCATATCACTCTTTTCCGTCACTTCCTCCGGTTTGAGCTCTTCTACATCAAACCCTTCAACATTATACTTGTTGCAATCATCAATGGGAAACGAGTAACTTCTTTCAGCAGAAGATCCTGCTGCCAAGGCCTCTTCTTGGTTAATAATGGAGAACCAAGTGACAGTCTCTCTCGCGGTCATCTTATTCCGCAACTTACTGGATTCACTAACAATCTTGCGGATCTTACCAGGCGGCATATGCTTAATGACTGATGTCAAAACACCAGCCTTCCACATCTTATTCAAATCATGAGGCTTCTTATAAGGTGGGACAAGAACTTGATCTTGATGAGGCCACCAATCTTCTTCCCCAGTAGGCCACCATGGTGCTCTAACTCCTTTCTCAAAAGGAAACATTCTCTGTGGAGGATCACATTTTTGCAGCAATGCCGATAAAAGCCATCCAAGAGTCTGATCATTAAGTTCTTGCAGCATTGTCATTGTTGTCTCCTTCCCAATATTGTTGTCAATACCATTAACCATATTATACCATTCTTTGTGTCTTGCTACAGCAACTGGACCATTAAGCTCGAACTTAACCTTATCATTCCACCAATCTTGAAGATTATCAGTAGCACTTGTCACCGGTTCCCCATTCTCGTTTATGATCCCATAAACAAAGCCCTTACCATTACACTCTTCCATCATCTTAAACATGAACCTCGAGATCTCATGTTGTGCGCTACATGTTGTTTTCATCGCCATCTTCATCATCTTGATCATTTCCTCTTCCTGCAACTGCTCATCAACTTTTTCCTTATCCTTGCGTTGTTGCTTCAAACGTATGAGTCGCTTTTCCTGTCTCCATATCCTCCTCTGAAGCTCATCCACATCACACGTCTCATCATCATCATGCGTAAAGTCATCAGTTTTTGTGTCTGAGTCTGGCTCGGAGAGGCCGGTACTTGTGTTGCCTTGCATTTCCATTTCGTTGGACATTATTGTAACTTCCTACAAGACCAAGAAAACTCAATATACTAAAAGCAAGAATCACTTCAGAGTATCTCATGCACTAATTAAACTAAATATTTAAATGGAGAATCAAACCCTAAACCCTAGTGAAATGGCAAGGGAAGCATCAGAAAATCAAATACCAAATTGGGTACATAACTTGAATTTTCGTGCATCAAATCTTTAATTCAATCGACAGAAATTGTTACGTGTTGGATTCCATTATAGCACCATGGATTAGATTTTCCCATGTAAGACTATCATATTCGAATGAAACAATTTAGAAATGCAAGAAACGAAGAAGATAAATGCAATTATATGTCATTGCATAACACAGAAAATTCATCAATGATAATCAATCGAGCAAAACTCCAATAAAGATGTCATTAGCGACAAATTCACAAGACATAAACATAAGCAACAAAACGAGAGGAGAACGAGTGAATTACCTCAAAGTGTGTCTATGTGGATAGAGTGAAGACTGTAGATCGAACTTTGGAGCTATCTATATTATATATGAATATATATAGTTGGATTTTTTACCTATTATGGGTTGATTATTTTAACTATTATTGGTTAATTTATAAATTTGGTATATAATCGATTGGAAAAGATATATCTGTATTATAAGAAAACATAGAGTAATTAAGTAAAAATATCTGTAGATTTTTTAGAAAACATGGAAATTTGTAATTTCCAATAAAGCTATATATTGTATGTTTAAAAAATTACTCTCAGGGGTACATATATACAAAATCCAATATTAAATTTAAAATTTTCTTTATCATCTAAAATTTTAATATTAAAATCTTAAATGATACAAAACCAGCGAAATTTTAATATTTCCAGATAAAAAGTCATAACTTTAACATAACAAAAATCAACTTAACTGGAAAGTGGAAACCACACTAAACCTATAGATTTTTCGTTTTATAGCTTGCAAATTTTTAATTCTGTAGATTCATAATTCGACAAGATATAACTTCAACAAGTTTAGACTCAGACCACAAACCAAGTTGATATATGATGATCCAACTGCTAAAGTTTTTTTTTTTTGATAAAAACTGCTAAAGTTAGAACCGATCAAAAACGCATCTAGATCAATAAATCAATATCTGAAAAACGATAAATTTTCTTCGATCACACATATTGGAAATTGCTTAAAAAATATAAGAACAACCGAAAAGTGAAGACTGAAGAAAACAACGACGTCGTCACACAGACATCATGAAAATGTCATTTGATACCTACGACCGTAAAACAAATTAGGGCTTTGAAAGTTCTCTTCTAAATTCTCAGTTAAACTTCAATCTAAGATCGTAAAAGTTTGGTTTTTGTCAAAAACTAATTCAATTTTTCTTTCAATAGTAAATATTCTAATGTCTAGCTTAATAAAAGAGAAAATTCCAGAAAACTACACTAACTAAGATCTTGGACCAGTCCACTATTTTCTAGAAATTCAGATTTTATAATTTCCACAAGAATACATACACTTTTTAAGTGACCAAAAAATACATGAAATATTTTTTTCTTCCATTATAATACACTAAGTTTTAAATTGTATCCATTTTAATACCCAGGAGATGACAAAAAAAACACCTTAAAAAAATTTATTTTTAAAACAAATAAATTCTTTAAAAATCCAAAATTGTAAAAAAAAAGAAAAAAAAAGAAGAAGACTAAAGTAATTCTAAAAATAAAAGAATAAATTTTTAAAATTTTGGATTTATAATTAAAATTTTCAAAAAGGCAAAATTCTTAATATTCTTTAAAGTTTCTAAAAATTCTAAAACTTAAAGTATAAGATTTTAGATTCATCATAACACTTCATTATTATAGTTACCAGATTTTTGAGAAATGAAAATAATATATTTTTTAATTATATAGTTATATGGTAGTGATATAATAATGAAGTATTGTGTCCAAGTAGAATAACATGATTAATAAGATGATAGTATTGTGTCCAAGTAGAATAACATGATTAATTGTGTTACATGGAATTTTGACGTGACAGACATAAGATATATAAATATTAACTGGTTAGAGTTTTTTGAACTTTTAAAGAATATTAGGAATTTTATTTGTTTTCGGACTTTATTTAAGAATCTAAAAATTCAAAATTTTAAAATTTATGTTTAGAATTATTGTAGAGTATATTTTATTTAACATTTTGTTAGATTTGTTTCTTAGAATTTAATTTTTTTTTGGGTTTTTAAAAATGCTTTTACTTTAAAAATATTAAGTGATATTATTTCGCACAACTCATGAGTGTTAAATGGATACAATGTAAAAGTCTACATTTTATAATAAAAATGAAATTAATTCATATATTCTTCTTAGATATCTAAAAACTTAATGTATTTCAATAGAAATAGATATATAGTTTTTATATTTTTATAGAATTTTTCTAATAAGAATTGGCAATACACATTTAAAGTTTCATTTCGAAAATACAAAGAGACCAACATTAATATATAATTCTCACTTTATTTATAACCGGATGGTTTTGAGTTGTAAGTAGTAGGAGTGTAGAGTTAAAAATCATAATATTTACCAATAATCTGTAGGTATAAAATCTGATTTTTTTATCTTTAGATAATTTTACCATTATAATAATTTTTGTCTAAAATGTATTTAAATATTTTGGTTTAATAATACTACTTATTATTCTATTCTTTAACTTTGTTTTTCTACAATTTTTCATTATTTTCCGGTGCTACAATTTTTTTTATAATCTTAATTACATCCTTAAATCAGCTATTTTTATAATTCATACAGAATCAGTTTAGTTTAGTCGAATTAAAAAAGAATTTTGAAGGGTCTATCTATGAGTAAGTATAAATTTGATAATGGATTTGTCTCTGCATTTTAGAACGACACCTTAATATGCGCATAATAGTTTAGTAATCATTTGGTACAACCCTTTTTACCTAACTTAACTTTTGGGTTTAGCTGATGATTAACACTTGCAACCTTAGGAAGAAAACAGTTATGATATCTTGGCACGTGTCTACCCAACAACTTAGTGCACCTTCACATGACTGCCTAAAAGAGCAAAGAAAAAAACAAGAAGATATGGTCCCCAACTATAATTGATGTAGGCAAGATTTTACCCATCTTTTTGTTTGGACTAGACTTATGGACTCTGATTTATATGCTTCGTAGGGTCGATTCAAGAAAATTGTATTATAGATTTTGTTCAAAAATATATAAACTATATATATATAATAATAATAAAATTTGGATTCTTATATAGAAAGAAAATTTGTTGATTTTTGGTTACGTGTTCTTTGAAAATTCATTTACCAAGTTCATCTAAAACGGTGTTTTCTTAATCCACCTTTGGATCAAGATCTGTTTCAAATAAAAATGATTGAAAGGGAAATTTCTATGAAATCAATTCTTCATGATTGTCTATGATTTGACTATTGTAGACATTTTAAATTGTAAACATTTCAATTTTTCTACAAATTTTGGGTGTTAGCCATTATGAGTGCATTAAATGGCAGCAATATGCCAATAATACAAAATTTCTACTACATATCCCGGAAAAAAAGTCTGAATTTCGGTTTTAAGAAGAAAACAAAAAAGAGTTGCTACAAAAAGTTTAATAACAAACTCTTGAACCATTATGATTATATTCCATTTTAAGGATTTTTATGGAATTGTATATAATTTTTGGCAAAGAACCAAAGACAATTGTAACAAAATAAAATAACTAATTACCCTGAATTATTCTTGAGCTACAATAAGAGAACCTTCTCATTGTACATCACTTCTCTTCTGCTTTTCATTTTTTTGGGTTGTAAAGAACAAACATACAATAGCTTTGGAGTTCGGACCATTACACAAACATTCTTCTTCTTTTCTCCGACCAAAGAAGGTTCTAACTTTACAAAACACTTTCATCCACCAAATCTAGCTCTGTTCATGATCTCTTCTCTACTTGGGTATTTTCGAACCGATACTTCTATGCACAAATCCCTCCCTGGCACACACTCTCGTATACCCTGACTTCTAGTTTCACGCACTAGAGCAACTACATCTTGCCCGAGTGTCTTCGAGCTCCTGAACCAAAAAGTCCAAATTTTTGAGAAAAGAGAACAAGAGATTCAAGTTTAGTGTGCAATACAAGTGAGAACATTACCTTGACTTGTTCTTGCAGATCCTTGATGTACTGAACCGCAAGATCCAACATATCTGCTGTGTTTGTTTGCTGCATGCGTATCAATTGAAGATAATAAAATACATTAAGCAAAGAACGAGAAAGCCCGAATATAGGAGCAAGAAAAACCGATGAATCTAACCGTGTCCATGTTAGGAACAAGATCTTGCAGCTTCCTCATTCTTTCACTGATCTTGGTTCTTCTCACCTATTCCACAACATTTTGGAAAACACATATATAATCTTTGGAGAGAAACTAATAAACATTACCACCATATGAAAATTAATGTCATTGACCGAAAATAGCAAGTAAAAGGATTTTACTCTTTCTGCAATGCTCCGAGGATGAGTAGCGCAACCACGCTTAGCTCTGATCTTACAAGGAATAGAATCTGAGAGTAACTGTTCAATATCTGATAAAGACTTTGGCAAACTCATGTGATGTGCTAAAGGAGGACGTCCACTAGCTAAATCTTCTTCCTGTTAAATCCAATCTCATTAATCACAATAAACAATGACAGAACATTTCTCAAATATGACCTCATGATATTAATTCATACCTTGGTTTTGTATAGATCAATACCACCAGATTGAGTTCTTGAAATTGCAGTAAGCTTAGAAGAAGCAGAGCCTTCGTTCCCAAAAGAACGATTAAACCCACCAGAGAGTGTTCTAGGAGGTAATCTAGATGAGAAACTAGGTTTAACATCAATCTCAGGAATCGTACTCATCGAAGGAGGAAGCTTGCTTCTTGGTGTTAGAGACGAAGCTTGATCAGTATTGTTTGTCTTCATTACATTACTACTTCCTCCAAAACTTCCCATGTTTTTCATTACAGCAGCATAAGCTTACAAAACAGAACAAAAAAAATGCTTACAGATTACAAAAAAATACTATTTTGAATACTAGTTGCATATATATCTCTAAATTAATTGCTAATTATAGAATCCCAAGTTACTTTTTAGTCAATCCTATCAAATCTGAAGCATATTCCTCAAAAGTTCACCAGAAAAAAGTTTCCAGATTAGGAAATAACTTGAAATTATAACTTTTCAAGGAGGCAAAAAAAAAAAAAAAAAAACCTGTTTCAACATCAATGGAGGAAAATAATCCGGCCGGTGAGCTATTATGACGAGCTAGATTATTCACCGGAGGATTCCGATCATCTTTCTCTCTAGGTCTTTTATTCTGACCTAAATTTCTACAAACCGAAGCATAACCAATCGATTCGTCATTCGCCACTGAACTTTCACCGACGACGGCGGCGACCACCGGAATATCCATCTCCTCAGTTTTCACCTTCTTATCTGTTTCTTCACTGTTGAAAGTATGGTGTAGGAAACTATCAACGTTGTTGCTAGTGTCGGTGGTTTGTAAAAATCCAGATAAGATTCGTTCTGTTTCGGGACTAGTCGGTCGATCTAAGAACTCTTCGATTGATTCACCGAAGCTTGAGAAATATGAACTTGGTGCTGATTGGTAACGAATTAATCCTGAGTTTCTTTGTCTTTGGTGTTGATGATCGTTTAGATGGAAGTGATGTTGCTTAAATTCTGATTCCATCTTAATAGCTTTTGAGTTTTTCTCGTCTTTTGTTATTTTCTCCGTTTGAAATGAAATATTTACGCCGGAGGTTTCGCCGGGAGAGGAGATTTTCCCCGGCGAGAGATCTCTGAGATTATTAAATTAAAAATAAGATCAAACAGAAAAGGGCAAAAAAAAAGAGGGAAGAGGGAAGCTTATGTGAGAGAGGAGAGGAAGAAACAACAGAGAGCAGGTAGAGATTGGGGTTTATTTACGTTTTGACAAAAGTACCCTTTGTGATTTCTCTTTATTACGAGCGGAAACCGCGATGCTGACACGTCTGGGCCACGTGGGGACCACAGTAACTTTGATTTTATTTTACGATATAAATTCTTTCCGATATGCGGTTCTATGGCTCGGAATAGTGACCGAAATCACACAGAGCGGTACAGTTTCAACAGTAACAAATTATCTAATATTTTTGTTACTATTATAACTGTACCGCACTTGTTTTATAGTTGTTCCGCATATTTCTATTTAAAATCTATACGATATTTCAATGATGGATATCTTTTCTCTGCAATATTTGGATTTACGGTGGACGATTCTGTATGTATAATATTTCATGGTGGACACTTGCTTTCTTTGCAACATATAAGACTATAACAAACGACTATATCTGTATCACTCAAGAAATTCTGACAAATTTTTTATTCATTAGTCTATAAAAAATTATATTTTTTGGGATCGAACTCTAAATCAACTGGATAAGTTTTTAAAATTTTAACCAATAAGCAAAAGATTCTTCCATAAATAAAGTTATATAATGTTTTCATAAATTTTCATTGCTTGAGAAATATATTTTCTTTTTAATTAGAAACAAAAAATATTTTGTTTTGGTTTGTTGTAGAAACGAATAGGTTTTGTAATATTATGTTTTTTTTTGTTTGTTTGGAGAAATTGGTATAGATCCCATCACTATAAGAGTAATGACTAATTTATTAAATGATTTTTTCTTTTTAACAGCTTTTATTGTTTTTGGACTTTATCTTGTCTTCAAATAACTAATGAGTTTTAAAATGTCCGCAATTATTGACATGATTCAGAACTTTCAGAAGAAGAAAATAAGAGAATAGTACACTCTTATTTTAATAGAAACGACGACTATATATATATATATATATATTAATGAGGGATTAAAGCTGTTGATTTAAAGCTATAAAAATGGCTGAGAAAACGGACATATGTCAATATGACGCAGATTGAAATGACGGACAACTTAAAAAGAAAAAACAAACTTACAGATAAAAATAAAAATCATAAATTATACTCCAAATTATTTGGTTTTATAAAATAAAAATTTATATAGTTGGAGAATCAGACAGGTGTTGATTTGCCAATATAGGGCTCCAAATTTTAGGGAACCTTTCACAGCAACTAAATCCAACTATTCACGATCTAACACGTATGTACCTTCGCATAAAAATATAAGACACGTAATGTTACTAATGTCCTTAGGGCATGTACAATGGTAACACCATAATGGGTGTCTTAAGTTATTTGTGAATTAAATTTAATTAATTTATTTTGTTTAAAACACTTTTGGTTAAGAACACTTACAATGGAGACACTTAATTTGAGTGTCTTAAAAAAAATTCATTTTAATTTATAAAAGCATTTAAAAAAAAACTTTTTAAAAAATATTTAAATATACATGAAAAGAAAAAAATGGAAAACATAATGTTCCAAATCATAAACAGAAAAAGAACGGTGAATTTTAATGTTGACGTTGTCGCCATTGCCATACATGTTGAACCAAATCATCTTTCAATTGTTGATGCTTGTTTCTATCACGAAGTCGAGTTCGAATGCCCAACATTTGGGAGACATTTGTAGGCATATCTGTAGAAAACGTCAAATCCACATGTGAACTTCCATCTCCGTGTTCGAACTCTGATACATCATACTGAGTGTACCCATCTCGTTCGTCTTCTACTATCATATTGTGGAGTATGATACATGCTCTCATAATCTTTCCGACTTTTCCCTTATCCCAAAAAAGAGCTGGGTTTTTAACAATGGCAAACCGAGCTTGCAAGACTCCAAAAGCACGACATCCTTTCGACAGATTCTTGACGTTCAAAGAAATAAACATGCTTTTGGATCCTGTGGAAGTGAAATTGATTGGATAAAAGTTGGCCATTTGGGATAAATACCATCTGCGAGGTAGTAAGCCAATTTATACTCTCTATTGTTGACAGAGAAACGCACTTTTGGAGCTTTACCTTGGAGTATATCATCAAAAACCGGTGATCGGTCAAGAATATTTAAATCGTTTAAGGTACTGGCGCCCCAAAAATCGTGCCATATCCAGAGATCATATGAAGCTACAGCCTCTAAAACAATGGTGGGTTTTCCAGATCCACGTGAATATTGCCCTTCCAAGCGGGGCAATTCTTCCACTCCCAATGCATCATGCGATGCTTCCTATCATCCCGGAAATCCCGTTCCTCTCCGACATAAAGTAACTTGAAGATCCTCTGGCGTGGGTCTTCTTAGGTACTCATCTCCGAACAAATATATTATTCCTTCCACAAATTTTGATAAGCATGAAAGAGCAAGATTTCCACCGAGGCGGATGTATTCGTCGACTTGGTCACCGCACACCCATATGCTAGGAGCAATTAATCGCCATCTGTACACTTTTGAAGGGAGAGACCAAGCCTTCCAAAGAAGCATCTGTCTTTTGTTGAAAGAAAGGATATTCATTTGAGAGTCGGTCAACGATACGCATGAACAAGTGCTTGGTCATTCGAAAACGACGTCGGAATAAATGAGGCGGGTAAGTTGGTTGATCACTAAAATAATCGTTCCATAACTGAATGTCTCCGTCTTCGCGATCTCTGTTGATATAGACTCGTTTTGCTTTTGGCTTCGTTGCTTCTTCGTGATCATCAAAATTACTAAACATATCATCGAATTCTTGATTAAATTCTTCATCGAATTCTTGATTAAATTCTTCATCGAATTCTTGATTGAATTGTGCAAACTCTTGATCAATTGATCCTTGGAAATGATTATGAGAAGAAGATGCCATAGAAGAGAAGGACACAAAGGTATGTAATATAAAAGAAGGAGAGGAGAAATATATTAGACTTTTGAACTAGGTTTGTTATAGAAGAGAAGAGAAATAGAGGATAAATAGATTATACTTTTGAACTATAGTATCACACGGCAAAATTGTGTGGTGTATGCAAAACTTAAAAAAGCAACAAAAGCAAACTGATTGGTTAAAAATTAAAGACATATGACCAAAAGCAAAATTCAGATGCAACACAAATTAAAGTAAAATGTGTGGTGTATGACAAAATCTAGAACCCTGTTTCTGCCGACATTATTAAAACAAAAATAGAGTATCACTTCATTTGAAATAGAAATACATAAACTAACTGCTGCAACTTCAGCAAGCTCATGATCTTCAATCTGCAAACATAAAGTTCCATAGGCTAGCTAATTAACTCCATTCTGCTGCAACCTCTTTGAGAACAGTTTCACCATCATTGACGACATATCATGGGAGGTCCATACTTGTTCTGCAACACCACATTTCGTCCCTTTGGACCTAATAAAGAGAAGAGGAAACTGAAGAACAAAAGTGGAAGAGGTTGAAGAAAGGTTTTGAAAGATTAAGAAAGATAAGACATCCTCTTCAGGTTTCGGTGTATAGGTTATTATATAGGAAGAGGTGGAAGTTTGTTTCTTATGTTTAATAAGAGAGCAAGTTGTGCAAATGTTATTTATTATGCATTCAATTACATGTCTATTCTTTACCTAATCTATAAATTATCATTCAGTTTCAATAAGAAAAGAATGCAGCATATCTCAGTTACGAGTTAACTAAAGCAATCATCATATCTAACCAACATCACATCTACAGATCAAACCATTATCACACATACACAGATTAACTTTGATGTAGACACATATCTACTGAATTTATTACCAATTAAGCAATCAATTACACCTAATTTTCAACTAAATCTCAATTTGGTTTCTACTTGCTGATCATGTCAAAAGCCACATGTACTTGAAGTATTAAACATGAACCGGATCCATCACTCATTTTAATTCAAATACCAAATCCGGACTAGATTTCATCGTTACCTTGTTAATGAGACAGAAAATAAACAAAAAAATTAACCAATTATCCAATTAATGAGACAGAAAATAAACAAATCATCGCAATTAATGAGACAGAAAATAAACAAAAAAATTAACCAATTATCAAATAACAGATAGAAGATAGTTACCTTGTTACAGCAGCAAATCATTTGCTTGACACCAAGGGTAAAAGCAAGAAGAGCGTGCTCACGGGTTTGACCATCCTTGGAGATACCAGCTTCAAAACCACCAGTGGTGGAGTCAATGATGAGGACAGCACAGTCAGCCTCGGAGGTACCAGTGATCATGTTCTTGATGAAATCACGATGATCGAGAACATCAATGATCGTGCAAGTAGTACTTGGTGGTCTCGAACTCGACAGGGCAATGTCAATGGTAATACCATCGCTCACGCTCAGCCTTAAGTTTGTCCAAAACCCAAGGCGTGATTTGAAAGACCTCTTGTTCATCTCAGCAGCTTCCTTCTCGAACCTCTCAATCACACGCTTGTCAATACCACCAAGCTTGTAGATCAAATGTCCAGTTGTGGTCAATTTTCTAGAATCGACGTGGCCAATGACCACAATGTTGATGTGAAAATTCTCTTTACCCATGGCTACTTGTCAATAAAAACTGCAAAAAGATGAATGAAAATGAATCAATAAAAACAGTTACGACAAGTATATACATCAATATTAAATTCATATTTAATCACAACGATCAATGTCAAAAATCCGCTATCGGAGTCGAACCGATTTCTAGCACACAAAATTTGTGGTGCTCTATACTATGAGCTAAGCGGGTCAATTCATTCAAGATGGCTCTAACAAACAATCCGAGAGTTCACCGACTTTTTACAAAAGAAGAATTGAACAATGGATTTGTTACACCGCCTCCCGATTACCGATTCACAATTAAAAGCAACAATTACAAACATATGTTGTAGAGCCAGAGATCAATCAAGTTCACTCATATAAATCTAAAAACACAATCAATCGCACAACATAAATTTTGAAAAGCCAGATCGTTTATACCGGAAACTGTACAAAATCAGCAAGGAAAAAAGTTCAATTCGATTGCACTTTGTCAATAAAGAGAGTCAAATCCAAAAAGATACATGTAAAGAAGCATAAATCTGAAAGTAATGAAGCGAAGAAAATGAAAACGGATCGAAATTGTTTCATCGAAGATCGATCAAAGAATAAGGAAGCAGAGATCGTAGAGGAGTATGAAACGCTTACCTGAGCTAAGCGGTCTTGCAAAAATAGATCGGTTTTTGGCTGGAGAAGATTGGAGAACTAGGGGAATAAAACAGACACGATATCTGAATTTGATTCTGGAGGAGATGGTGGTGGAGGAGATGGCGGTGGAGGAGACGGTGGAGGAGATGGTGGTGGAGGCGGAGGAGGTTCGTCCACTACAACAACGATTGTAGATTGTTGTAGGATCGTTGGAGAGTGAAGAGATCGACGGGAGAAACAGACGAAATCGTGGCCGTAGATGAGCGCGTAGTATGATGAAAGCGAGTACGGCGTAGAAGAAGTGAGTAAGACGCCGTTTTCTCGGTGAGACGGTGATACCAACGACGACGTCATTTTTGTTTCCTTCATAAAGGATCGGAGAGGCGGAAGGAAGAAGCTCGGACCTTGCGATTTCCTTGATTTCTTCCCTCAAATCGGAGAATCCACCATTTATCACGCCATTTCCCATTGATTTCTTCCCTCAAATCGGAAGATTGACTCCGATTTCAAACCACCTCCGGAGAAACCAAGAAAGAGAGAAAGAAAGAGATCGATTACACCACCTTTTTCTCTTTTTCCCCTCTTTATTTTTCCTTCTCCAATAATAAATAGCCACCTGTCCGTTCTTATTTCAGCAAAAAAGATCTTAAATAAGACACTTTGATAAACTTAAGACCCTTTAACTCTTATTTTAATTATTTAAAAATTTTAAGATCCCTTCTTAAGATCTGGGAATGTCACCATTGATCATGGCCTTACGTTTCTAGATTTGTCAAAAAAAAGAAAACAGTATATATATAAATATAAGATAAGGTTTAAAAATGTGAGAATCGAGGTGGGATACAACAGAGAGAAGCACAATCTCACGTGGACTTAGGCGTGAAGATCCTCTTCGTAGAAATAGCAAGCCACCTATTCTAGAATCTTTCTCACTTTCTTACTTTTGTTTCTAAAATGCATTTGAAAGTCTTTTGGGGGTTTGCTCTTTTTCTGCATTTTTAGTCCCATTTTTTATTCTTCAAAAACTCCATAGGAAGTAGGAAGTAGGAAGTAGGAAGTAGGAAGTAGGAAGTAGTCATATTGGGACCATCGAACTTACATAGAACCATATGCTCTTGCACTCTTAGCGAGTGAATCCGCACGCACGAGTGTTGTTATGTCTTCGTGAAGATGATATTAAGCACCTCATAACCCATAGAAAAGAATCCAACTCTGTGTGTAGTGAATATAAACGATTCCACTTCGCTTTTAAGCCTAATAAATTAATCTCTCCCGCCTTTAATCCTTTTTCTTGAAGACTAAATATGCATTGATTAATCAGTAGCTTCAAAATAAAAGTATCATTAAGTAACAAAAGTTTACAAACAGGTAATAATGAGCTATATAACATTTCTACCAAGTGTAGTCTTTCATCTTTGGACCAAGCAAATACAATCTTAAGATTGGAGTCGCCACGTTTATAACACTTTCTGTTTGGTTTTCAGTTTATATAACATTTTCAATGCTACAAAAAAAAAAGCATTCAAAAGTTCTACAGCTGGTCAGTTGGCATAAGTCAAATGGATTATAGTCACCGTATCTCCAACCCGAGATCTCAAAATTGTTTTAAAAATGAGAAATAATACTAAGAAAATTAAGAAAAACTGGTCAATTATGTTATGAAATATATATATAATATAAGGTGGGATATGTATATAAATATATAATATATATATATATATATGTTTGAGGAGATGTGCGTAGAGAAGTGAAAGAGTTAAACTCTTATGTTTTACTTTTTTTTTCCTTTTCAATTCTCACATGTAACACATATAAGTTACATTATATAGCAAACGTAAGTCGGCTAAACTTACCGACGTAAATATAAAATATTATAATATTAAAATGGATAATTAATTATTTCTAACATTCCCCCTTAATTATCCATCACTATTGATATATTACGTACTGCCTCGTTAAAAACCTTATCATGGAAAAATCCAGTGGGATAAAAACCATGACAAGGAAAAAAGAGTACAGTGACATAATCTCCCCCTGAAATGATGGATAAATCTTCTTCTTCATAAATCTCGTAAGTGACGCATTCCGATACTATGAACATGTTTTCTGAATGTTGTAGTGGAAAGCGCATTCGTGAATAAATCTGCTGCATTGTCAGTAGAACGAACGTATTGGATGTCTACTTCTTGATTTTTCTCGAGTTCTCGTATATATGAGAAAAATCTTGGGGGAATATGCTTTGTTCTGTCGCTCTTGATATAGCCTTCTTTAAACTGCGCGACACAGGCAGCATTGTCTTCGAACAATTTTGTTAGCTCTTTATTAATGACTATTCCGCTTGATTCTTGTATATGTTGAGTCATCGATCTGAGCCACACACATTCTCTACATGCCTCGTGAAGCGCAATGGTCTCTGCATAATTTGACGAAGTAGCAACCAAAGTCTGTTTTTGCGAACGCCAAGAGATTGCAGTACCTCCAACTGTAAAAACATATCCTGTATGCGATCGGACTTTATGTGGATCTGATAGATAGCCTGCATCTGCAAAACCAGCTAAAACAAAAGTGGAGTTTCTAGGGTAAAATAATCCCAAGTCAATTATTCCCTGAAGATAACGAAAACATATTTTATTCCAATCCAATGTCTATGCGTGGGAGATGAAGTATATCTTGCAAGTAAATTTACAGCAAATGCTATATCTGGTCGGGTACAATTTGCAAGATACATAAGTCCCCCAATAGCGCTCATATAAGGTACTTCAGGACCTAATACTTCTTCGTTATCCTCACAAGGTCGAAATGGATCTTTATCAACATTAAGCGACCTATTGACCATTGGAGTACTCAAAGGAGTCGCTTTATCCATATAAAAGCGTTTTAAGATCCTTTTCGTATAATTTGATTGATGTATAAAAATTCCATCTCGATGATGCTCGATCTGGAGTCCAAGATAAAATTTTGTCTGTCCAAGATGTTTCATTTCGAACTCTTCTTTCATATGAGTTCTAGCATCATCAATCTCCTTTTGAGTGCCAATTATATTCAGGTCATCCACATATACAGCGATGATCACAAAACCAAATAAAGATTTTTTAATAAATACACAAGGGCATATCGCATTATTGCTATATCCTTTACTCAATAAATATTCACTTAAGCGATTATACCACATGCGTCCGGATTGCTTTAATCCGTAAAGTGATCGCTGTAATTTGACTGAACATATTTTTTTAGCTTTTGAGCTTAATGCTTCAGGCATTTTCAATCCTTCAGGAATTTTCATATATATCTCATTATCAAGTGATCCATATAGATATGCACTCACAACATCCATTAGATGCATTTCTAGATTTTTGGATGCTGCTAAGCTCATCAAAAATCTGAAAGTAATTGCATCCATAACCGGAGAATATGTTTCTTCATAATCAATTCCCGGTCTTTGAGAAAATCCTTGGGCAACAAGTCGGGCTTTGTGTCTTGTTATCTCATTTTTCTCATTTCTTTTCCGAACAAAAACCCATTTATATCCGACGGGTTTTACATGTTCGGGTGTTGTGACGATAGATCCAAAAACTTTTCTTTTATTGAGGGAGTTCAACTCAGTTTTTATGGCTATTTTCCATTTCTCCCAATCAAATTTTTTCTGGCATTCTAATATCGACCTTGGATCTGGATCATCATTTTCATAATCAATTTCCTTGGATACAGCGAACGAGAAAATTCCATCATCATCTTCTATCTTATTTCTAGCCCATACTTTTCCATTTTGGGCATAGTTGATGGAAATCTCATATTTTTCTAAATCAGTTCCGTCTTCAGGACTTTTATTTTCGTCTTCAGGACTTTTCGCTGTATTTGGTTCTTCTAGACCAATCTCATTCATTTTTCCCAATTTCTTTTTTTTCGGGGATTTTTATCCTTTGATCCCACTGGTCTCCCCCTTTTCAATTGAACTTTAGATTCATTTATTTTTCCATCATTTTGTTCTTCTGGAACATTAATTCTTGATGGAACATTTGCAGCGGGTATATATGATTTTGTCACCCTTTTTGTATCAGTGAACGCATCTGGTAATTGATTTGCTAAATTCTGTAAATGTACAACTTTTTGAACTTCCAGTTCACGTTGTTTCGTTGAGGGATCAAGGTACAATAACGACGATGTGCACCAAGTAATATCTTTTGGAACTTCCTTAATTCCTCCCCCTAACGCTGGGAATTCATCTTCATTGAAATGACAATCGGCAAAATGTGCCGTAAACATATCATCAGTTCGCAGTTCAAGATAACGAATTATACTTGGTGATGTATACCCGATATATATTCCCATTCTCCTCTGTGGTCCCATTTTTGTTCTTTGTGGAGGAGCTATAGGGACAAAAACCGCACACCCAAAAACTCGGAGATGAGATATATCTGGCTGCTGGCCAGATACTAATTGTTTTGGGGAGTACTTATGATATGCACTTGGCCGTATTTGAATTAGTGCAGCAGCATGCAAAATTGCATGACCCCATACTGAAATTGGGAGCTTTGTTCTCAATATTAACGGTCTAGCAATAAGTTGTAACCGTTTAATCAAAGACTCGGCCAAGCCATTTTGTGTATGAACATGTAGAACCGGATGTTCAACATCAATTCCTAATGACATACAATAGTCATTGAAGGCTTGTGAAGTGAATTCACCAGCGTTATCAAGTCTTACTTTCTTTATTGTATAATCAGAGAATTGTGCTTTCAACCTGATTATCTGGGCAATGAATCTTGCAAAAGCCGTATTTCGTGTAGTCAATAGACATACATGTGACCATCTGCTGGATGCGTCAATCAATACCATAAAATATCGAAATGGTTGCATTGTGGGTGAATAGGCGTATATCACCATATATTCTCTCTAAGAATACTGGAGATTCATTCCTTATTTTAGCTGGTGACGGCCGAGTTATTAGTTTTCCTTGAGAACAAGCATTACATAAAAATTCTCTCGATTGAAAAATCTTCTGGTTTTTCAACGGATGGCCATTTGAAATTTCCACAATTTTTCTCATCATGACTGAACCAGGATGCCCTAAACGTTCATGCCAGATTTTAAATGTACTTGTAAACTTCGGGTTTACTGTAATATATGATTCAGTCGTATTTATTTTTATGGAATATATTCCAGAGGATAGAGCTGCTAGTTCTTCTAATATCTGTTTTCTCTCCGAAATAACTGATGTAATGCAAAGATATTTGATGCCATTCTTATTTATAGTTTCTATGTGATATCCATTTATGCAGATATCTCTGAAGCTTAACAAATTTCTATAAGATTTAGGGGAAAATAATGCATCATCTATTTCAAATTTTGTAGCCCTTGGCATTGAAAAACTGACTCTTCAGGAGCCCATAATAATTTTTGCATTACCAGATATAGTATTCACGCTTCCAGCTGAATCTTTTATTTTAAAGGAGGAGAAATACTTTTTATCCTTAATTATTGTGTGCGTTGTAGCACTGTCTGCCAGACATATGTCTCCATCCCCGATGTCAAAGATTGACATTTTCTGAATTTAAAAATATTCATAAAAGATACGTTAATATAACAAAATAAAAGATTTATATTACAATGAAACTATCTTACAACAAAACACAACAAAAATATTAGGAGTTCTATTTTATTTTCTTCTTCAGGAAGATCAACAAACATCATGCCATAGTCTCTTCTTCAGGAAGATCTTAATCATTTAGTTTCTCGTTGATGGCTTCAGGATCAACTACAAAATCAGCAATATCGAGAGAGATATCATCATTTAAGCCATCGAAAGAAGGTCCGGATCCACCATGAATGAAGTTGGTTTCATTTGCTCTTTCTTTAGCCTTTTGTGACTCTTGATATAGATCGGCCAAATGTTTAGTTGTACGACAAGTACGTGACCAATGTCCTTTCACGCCGCATCTGTAGCAAGCATTTTCATGCTGCTTATATGTCACATGACCAACTTCGCTTCCTTTGAACTTTTTGTTATTTTTTTCAGCGTTGAAATCATTAGGACAGAACCTTTTTCCTTGTCCGCGTCCACGTCCACGTCCATATCCTCCTTGTCCACGGCCACGATCATAACCTCGACCGCGCTCTCGTCCATAATTATAATTGGATGACGCAACATTCGCTTCTGGGAATGAAGCTGATCCAGTAGGACGAGTTTGATGGTTTAACATCACAAGTTCATTATTTTGTTCTGCAACCAATAGAACTTGCATCAACTCTGAATACTTCTGGTATCCATTTGCCCGGTATTGTTGCTGCAGGATTACATTTCCAGGGTGAAAAGTTTGGAGAGTTTTTTTGATCATATCATATTTGCTTATCTTCTCCCCACATAGAATTATCCTGGAAGTAATTCCAAACAAAGCGGAATTATATTCACTAACATTTTTGTAATCTTGAAACTGGAGATTCAACCACTCATGTTTAGCTTTCGGTAAGATCACATATTTCTGGTGATCGAACCTATCTTTGAGTGATTGCCAAAGATCTGCAGGATCTTCTTTTGTCATATATTCATCTTTTAAACCATCATGGATATGGTGGGTTAAAAATATCATAGCACTAGCCTTTTTCTCTTCAGGAGTAGGCTTTGATTTTTCGATGGTGTCAAGGAGCCCTCTTGCTTTTAAATGCATCATTGCTGCAATTGCCCACCTCATATAATTATTTCCAGATATATCAAGGGCAGCAATCTCGAGTTTTGCTAGATTTGACATGATAACTGTATAACAATTTATTAAGCATAAATTTAATTAAAATTCAACTTAAAAATAAAATTTAAATGGCATGATAAAATTTTAAAATTTGTAAGCAATAAAAACATAAATTAAAATAATAAATAAAAATTAAAATAACAATAATTTAAAGCGTATAATTTGTCTTCTGGACAAATTTATTATGTCTTCTAGACATAAAGTTCTTCTGTAACTTTCATGTATGTCTTCTACACATAGAGTTCTTCTGGAACTTTTATGTATGTCTTCTAGACATAGAGTTCTTCTGGAACTCTTATATATGTCTTTTGGACATAGAGTTCTTCAGGAACTTTTTCAATAAATGTCTTCTGGACATTTAGTTATAGATAAGGCTTTGATCTGAGGTAACATAGTCTACCATATGATCATAAGCTGTTTGAGGTGGCAGAGCCTACCATATGATCCCGAGGTGACATAGTCTACTATATGATCATCATGATCGTAAAAAGCATAGCCTCCAATAACGATCGGTTCGGGAAGGCAACACTATCATCCCGAAATAACATATAAACGGAGAAGACAGAACCTATCTTTCCGTTATCAGAAAATAAATTAAACATAAATTAAACCTCACCTTTTCGGCATTAGAGCGGATCGTGCTGATAACGTGTTATGAAATATATATATATAATATAAGGTGGGATATGTATATAAATATATGTATATAATATATATATGTTTGAGGAGATGTGCGTAGAGAAGTGAAAAAGTTAAACTCTTATGTTTTTTTTTTTTTTCCTTTTCAATTCTCACATGTAACACACATTAGTTACATTATATAGCAAACGTAAATCGGCTAAACTTACCGACATAAATATAAAATATTATAATATTAAAATGGATAATTAATTATTTCTAACAAATTATTAGTTCTTTAGAGACTTTTAAATCCAAGGGTCGACTTTACCAATCTAATAGAATAATAATAGATAAACACTTTTTTTTTAAAACAATCTTTTGTTTTTATGGTTTATTGGTTGACATACTAACTAAAATCTATTTCACACGCGTGAAACTCCGATGAAGAAACACCGATCGATTCCGAGCGTCGAAACTCGGAAATTCGTAAGATTGCCACATCTCCAAAGAACTGAAGTCCTCATTCTCGTTGTCACGAGCAACCCCTAATCCCTTATCAGAGGCTAGACACAAAACTCTGGGAATAGTGGCACCTACAACTTTTCCGAAATATTTTTTTTTAGCATTACATTAAACCGAGATTACAAGTTAAGTAAATTTAACCAACTGTAATCTCCATTAAACTATTCTTGATGAAACCAACTCCAGTTCCCGATCCTCAGATCATTTGTAGTTCGTCACAAAGCCAACACGAACTGAAGACATGAAATTTAAGGCAAGGAACTCAATATGTAGCCCATTATGAGCCTATTCTTGTAGGGTTTATTATCTAAGGCTCAATAAAAGCCCAAAACAGTAAATACATGAACTGTTTCGTCTCATTGAAATTCACAAAATAACTAGAATTCGAAGCTTCTCACATTGCTCTGATCTCAGCTCTCTCTCGTCAAAATCTAGTTTCTCCCGGAGACGGCAAAAAAATGCAGTTCTTCGGTGGATCCGAGATAAGTCCGTCACCGCCGATTCCAACGGCGAGTGGAAACAACGCGCACATGATGTATGTTTTCAATCGTAACGGTGTATGTCTTCTATACAAAGAATGGAATCGTCCTCTTCATACTCTCAATCCTCAGCAAGATCACAAGCTCATGTTTGGTCTTCTCTTCTCTCTCAAATCACTCACTGCTAAAATGGATCCAGTCAAGTTTAGATTTCTCCCTTTTTCCATTTTTTTTTCACATCGTTTCCTTATAGATCCGTTGATCAATTTGACTCTTCGATTTAATCGATTTCGGTTGATTTGTTTGATTTTGAGTAATTGAATCCGTTGATGATTCGTTTGATTTGCTTAGATCTTTATGTTTTGTGATTTGGTTTTGATATTTGTAGTGCGGATAAGGGAAATCTAGGGGTTCCACAATTGCCAGGACAAGGTTGCTCATTCCATAGTTTCCGTACGAACACTTACAAGTTAAGCTTCATGGAGACTCCCTCTGGTATTAAGGTTAGCTTCATTGCTCTTTGATTTCCCAAATTTTAGGTAGAGATGATGTGGAACCTGGCTTATCATGTAGGGATTTTGAATGAATGATTGAACTGTCTCTTGTAAAATTAAACCACAAAGTCATTATCTTAGTGTATAGTTGAGGGACATGTAGAGTTTTAGGAGATTATATATAGAAGAATATGGGAACTTCAAGCATGTTGTCGTGTGGGAGAAATAGGAATAGTAAGTTGTTTTCTCTGAGGAAAACAATCTGAGATGAGTTATGTCTCAACAGATATGTTTGAACAAGCTTTGAGGAGATGGTTCATTGATGATCATCGTTTTTAAATATTGTATTGTGATTCATGCGTGAACTAAGGTGAGCTGAAATAGATAACGTTATGGTTTAGTCACAAATGTAATCAATAAGACAGAGCTTATTGGTTGCACTATATAGTTTAGTTCTTCCCCTGGCACATGATAATGATTGATACAGAACCTAGATGATCTTACAGTACTTATCCGATTTTGTGGTTAAGAATCATGGTAGAAACTGAGATTAGCTGCCCTGATTCATTTCTATGGGTAGATGGGGTCTTGTAGATAGATATTAATTTAGCTCGAAGCAAACTTTTCTAACAGACATGAGTGAAGATTCCAGAGTTGTTTGACCACAATATTAAACAGACATCTAGATTTGCTTTAACCTCCAACATGTTTTTAATTCTTTTGCAGATTATTTTAGTAACTCATCCAAAGACTGGAGATTTACGTGAATCCCTAAAGTACATCTACAGTTTATACGTTGAATATGTCGTAAAAAACCCTATATACAGCCCAGGATCTCCAATCAAGTAAGCTTCATGCACTGATATTTCTCTGTTGCATCTTGACCATATTCCGGATCATAATATCAAGTTAGTTTCAGTAAATCGTAAACTCTGACTATGTTTCACTTGTCGTTAAGGTCGGAGTTGTTCAACACTGCACTTGACCAGTACGTAAGGAGCATCTCATAGTGTGTGTGCATTAAAGGTTTGTCCATTGGAACTTTCTTTTGAACAATCTCTAAAGAGAAGAGAGAATTGCAATGTAGAGAGATCAATCTCGAGTTCGACTGTTTTTCTCTGCAAATGTATGTTTTGTTTTACCCTTTTTTAACTCACTGTATTGGCTTTTGTTATCTAAGATGTTTATGGTTTACTCAAATCTTGAAATGCGATATGAATCAACAAAGCGTACTTATGTTATGAAGTCGTTAGGTTTGAATCTCTAAAGTAACGCATTGCTACTGATGTGGCCTTTTCAATTAAATAATGTTTTTATCAATCTTGTTATCTATCATTCATGGTTTTAGGAGTATACATTTTCATTAAAAGAAAACCACCAATACAAGTAGTTCAAAGTTCAGACAAAGAGTGTTTGAGGCTTGTTTAGAGATGAATAAAAATGACCCTGATGATGTTCAATGTTCAATGATGATTTTGTTTCTAAGATAGGTAAATTATTATGTAATGTTAATTAATTTCTTGTCCAAAAAGAAAAAAAAATGTTAATTAATTCCATGTTCAAAAACTATAACTCTTTGATTGTATGAAGGGATGTATTTTACATGTTAGCAAAATTTGTGTGGCACAATAACTGTTTAAATCAAAATATACATAATTAGTTTCTTAATTTACATGTTTATAATTGAATAAAATTTATAGAAAATAACTTAAATTGTTAAAGTCTTCCTTAGTTTCTTAAGTTGCAAAGACTAAAAATTGTTAAAGTCTACCTTAGCAAATTGTCGTCTTTTGAATGATGGAAGGATAAATCTTGGATTCTTTAGATCAGAGTTTGAAATTTATCATCTTCTGATTGATGCAGGGACACAGGGTATAAGTGGCTATCCTCGGCCCAACAAGCTAATAAGGACATGAAAATGACAATGAAGCGTAATTGATTGGCTAAAAACTTAGACTTCTTCGTGACAATTACGTAACCATTGAGAAATTTATCATGTATGAAAACTTCTGCATAAATTTTGGGACATAACTCATAGGTGCTCAAAAGTAGTTTTCTTAAAAGTCCCTGATTTTTTGTTTTCTTCCTCTTGTTTTCATCATATGTATTGAAGAACAGAGTTATTGAAGAGACAAAAGCACATGGGGAAGAAGAAGATCTTGTTCTTTTCTTCTGTGCTCTTATTTACAATCTTTTTAAGTTTTAGCTATGCAGAGATAAGTAAAACTCTTTTGTCAATAGGACAAACTCTCAGCTCTTCTAATGGAGTTTATGAATTGTTTCTTCAGTCCTAATAACTCCCAAAATCAATACATCGGAATCTGGTTCAAGGGTATCATTCCCAAGGTGGTTGTGTGGGTAGCCAATAGAGAAAAGCCGGTTATAGACTCCACCGCAAATCTCGCTATCAGCAGCAATGGAACTCTTATGTTATTGAACGGCAAACATAGCGTTGTGTGGTCTACTGGAGAAGCTCTTTCATCAAACGGGTCTAGTGTAGAGCTTTCAAACACTGGAAATCTTATTGTTAAAGACAATGTTTCAGAAAGAACTCTATGGCAAAGCTTTGAGCATCTTGGTGATACTATGCTTCCTTTCTCAAGCTTGATGAATAGTCTCTCAATCGGTGAGAAACGTGTGTTGACTTCTTGGAAAAGTAACACTGATCCATCGCTTGGTGACTTTGTGGCTCAGATTACACCACAAGTGCCATTACAATGGTTTATTATGAGAGGCTCTACGCCTTTTTGGAGAAGCGGTCCATGGGCTAAAACAAGTTTCACGGGGATACCAAAAATGGATGAAACATTTACAAGTCCATTCAACCTTCAACAAGATGCAAATGGATCAGGAACCTTCACTTATATGGAAAGAAGAGTTTCATATATAGTGTTAGCATTTTTGAGCTTTTATAAAGGTGACACTTGATTTAAAAGTTTTATTCCAAAAGACCAATTAAACAAAACATTGATATATACATCAGTTTTGATTTTCTACTAAAAACCAATATTTTGCGACTCTCCATGTAATGAGAGACATCAGCATTTTCAGCGTTCTACAATTGGACAACTCAACACACACTTAACTACTAAAGGCCAATAGAAAAGTTACACATTTTGACGTGCGTTAAAAATATCCAAGTTGACTAAATTAAGTTTGGGTGAATTAGCTAATAAATCCTATTACTATTTACAATTGGCTATTAGAGTCATAGTCACTATTTAACACTATTTGATTCACATTTCTAGTTCTGGACGATCATATTATTTATGACTATACCATTACAGTTAGTTTTTTTTTTCTTCAATTATTATTTTCATTTTCTCTCTCTCTCACTTTTCTTTTTATCTATTTATGATTTTCTTTGATTATAATACAATTAAAATTTCAAAAAAAAATTAAAACTAATTTTTATTATTTAAAATCTTTTTATGAATCTAATAAGACATATTTTGTATACCGTATTTGTACACAATTTTGTATACCTTATTTGTACACCACCTTGTATAACGTATTTGTACACCACTTTTGTACACCGTACTTGTACACCACTTTTGTATACCATACGTGTACACCACTTTTGTATTTGTATATCGTATTTGTACACCAACTTTGTATACCGTATTTGTATACCATTTTTGTACACCGTATTTGTACACTATCTTTATACACCGCATTTGTACACCACCTTTGTACACCGTACTCGTACACCACTTTTGTATACCGTACTTGTACACCACCTTTGTACACTGTATTTATATTTGTATACCGTATGTGTACATTGCTTTTATATACCGTATTTGTACACATTATTTGTAGACTATTGGTGTACAAATGTGGTGTCCAAATACGGTATACAAATGTGGTGTACGAAAATAGTATACAAAGGTGTACAAATATGGTGTACAAAGATGATGTACAAATATATTATACAAATGTGGTGTATAAATACGGTGTACAAAAATACCAACAAATACGATATACAAAAGTGTACACATAAGGTGTACAAATAATTGTGTACAAAGTAGTCTACAAATATGGTGTACATAAGTGGTGTACAAATACGGTATACAAAAGTGGTGTACAAATACGATATACAAAGGTAGTCTATAAATACATTGTACAAATGTGGTATACAAATACGGTGTGCAAAGGTGGTATACAAATACGGTATACAAAAATGATGTATAAATACAATGTACAAATATGGTGTACAAATACAATATACAAATATGGTGTATAAATACGGTATACAAAGATGGTGTACAAATACGGTAGACAAAATATTATACAAATACAATATTCAAATATGGTATACAAATGTGGTCTACAAATAATGGTGTACGTTACATAAAAGTATAAAATGTGTATGTTTTCAAAAGAGTGGTTTGAGTTAAAAGTAAAAAAGTCATTCTCTTTGGTGTATCTCACAACAAGTGGTCACTTAAAACTACAGTGTAAAACCTATTTTTTTAATTGTGAATAGTAAATAGTCCAATTCTCCAATTATGTTTGAAAAAGCATCCCATATAGCAAATTAACCCATTAAGTTTTGACCATCAAACTCCAAGTTCATACTTAATGGTCATTCTAATTATCCCAGTTCATAGTTAATGATCATTCTAATTATCCTTGCATTTTTTTCTTGCTACTCCCTGAGAGCCTTAATCACCATATATATATATCATCCTCTTTATCTCTATTTATATCTCTCGAATTCGCTTATATATGGATTCTATTTTGTGGGCATATGTGACAAACTTCACCATCATGAATATTTTTGCGCTAGATATGTCTCATGGGTTTGGGAGGTTTGGTAGAACACAACACGTGAAGTGATCTTCTAAGCATTAGACCACTTTTGTCTTTCTGTTGCATACTTTAATTATTTTTTGAGAAAATTAGGTAGTTTTTAAGTTTTAATTTGTGTTTTAAGTAGTTTTTAATTTTTTTTTAAGTTTTTACTTTTTCTTTCTATCTCTCTCCTCTCTCTATCTCTCTCTCTAAAAACTACCCCCTATTTTTTCCTAAAAATTACCTGATAAACTACATATTTCCCATATTTAAACTTAAAACTATCCAAAACCCATATTAAAACTACCCAATCTCCTAACTAACCCTTATTTTTTCTGTTTGGAAGAATTTGTTTTCACAATCAAATATTAGTTTTGTCATTTTTTGTAAATGTCAATTGTCTGTCCCCTTCTCTCACGAAAAAAGTATAAGTCCATGGTGGATGTTTTCTCTAAAATCTTTAAAAATTAAGTGACTCCCCGAAAAAAAGGAAAAATTATTCTAATCAATTCTTCTCGATCAATTATTTATTATATCTTCAATTGATAGATATGCTACCAAAATTCGTTTTCAATTCTTGTATTAAGAGAATCTAGGTATGAGTGTCCCTCACTTTATTCAAATTCGTCCGAACAACTCATAAAAGGACAATTAACCTTATTTGCAGCAAAACCTTAGAAAAGGTTTTAGCTTGTAGGTGTGTTCTTAATATTGCCAAGGTTCATTTTACCCGTGACTTGCTCATATGCACCTAAACGTTTTTGCCCATATTTCAAAATACTATATTTATATACCAACCCAACTCTCTATATAAAATTAAGTAGGGGACATTGATTGATCTATTTTTAGCCACACATCGACATTTCAAAATTTCCTCTGATATCATTTTAGCATATATGATTTGATATTTAGGAAAATGATTTGATGGAAAATATGATGCCTAAAGTTTAAGTGATTAACTGGTGATTACTGGATTAGAAAAGTCATCACGTATCATTTACGACGTATACAGAAAAAAAAAACTAAAGAAAGAATTGTATAATTGAAAGCCATTGTTTAAAATTTAAAAGTTTTCGATGATTCAATCAATTACACCAATTATGTATATGTCTAACATCTCCTCAATACCATTTTTTTTATATATAAATACGAATATAACCATCCACATATAGATAACAATCCAACTCAAAAATATATGTAGCCACGGACAACAACCATCTGAATCTCTAAAAACTTGAAATTATAAATTGCATTAGTTATAACTATTGTCCAATCCAATTACTTAATCTAAATAAACTTCAACTCGTGAACAACTTTTACTATTCTCATTATTTTTGCTCTTTATTTTAAAAATTATAAAAGTAATCAAACTCGTGAACAACTTTTAGAAAATCAAATATATTGCTAAGATCTTGATCACTATTAGATGGACATACATATGCAGGTCAGCAACTATATCTATATATATATATGTATATATATTGGTCAAACCAACTTTTTTTATATATATGATAGAAAATATATTGCCCATAAATGTTATTGATGACTTAGAAACTAATTCCTTCATTGTGGCTTTTATTATAACTCCACTTCTTTTATCTTCTTTTTCTACTGTTATTTTACCTACTAGAGTATTCTCATTGTCGATTTGCAATAAACAGATAATTATTTTCATTGCGTCGTTTAAACAATATTGTAATTATTATGTACCATGCTTTACGAAAACAATTCGGTCGTGGGGTTATGATTCCACAGTCCTTTTCTATTCCCTCAGTTATTTGGATTAATGATTTCTTACTGTCTCTAATGTTATACAGTAGTTTAAGCTTTTGTCGATCGATGCTAAATATCACAGTATATATATTTATTACAACTTAATATTTCTTTTTCTGGATTTTTTTATTCGATTTATAATCTAATTCTACTAAGCATGATAAGTTGATAACGTGATTTTTTTGGAATCAAACTTAAGTGGAAAAGACCACAATCACTTGACTAAAAACAATTGTTCTTGGCTTCCGTCAGTTATTATTTTAATACAATAATTTGTAACAATACTGGATTAAATTTTCTAAATTAGACTATATCATCACATTTTCGCTTTCTCGATTCTCGTTCTAACAATTATTATTTTATACACATCAAAATCAGAAAAGCTAACAGAAAAGGGAAAAAAAAAATTCTTTAAAACTATTATACGTGTGTTAGATTCTCCCACGCGTGGATCAGAAATCTTCAAATGGATTGTTTTCAGAATACTCGTGCGGTAACGGTAACGGCGGCGTTCTCAGTTTCTCGAAATATTCCTTTATACCAAACCCACTTGCCGTTACTTTGCCCGTCGATTCTCCGTCATCTCTTAACGGAATAAACGGAGGTCTTAACACTTCCGTTAACAGGTCCCACTTCACTCCCCTGAAAAAAGCATGCTCCTTTATTTCCTCTACGCCACGTCGGAAACCTAACCGTCTCATCGGATCTTTCACCAGCAATCGACGGATCAGATCGGTTAAATCTGACGGTTTTCCGGCGAATTCAGGTTCCTTAATCAACACGTTACGAAAAGTTTCCTTTTTGCTTCTTCCTTTGAACGGAGTCTCTCCGTACATCATCTCATACGTTAAAACGCCGAGAGCCCACCAATCGACGGCGAAATCGTGACCGTCGCCGCGAATTACCTCCGGAGATATATATTCGTCGGTTCCGACAAAGGAATTCGACCGTTCGCCGGCGGAAAAACTCAGTCTCCGTCGGGTAATCGGGTTAACCCGAGCGGATTTTGTCTTTTTCTTCTTCTGCCGGAAAATTCTCAAACTTCTCTTATGAATAAGCTTCGATTCCGGATTCGGATCCGGTTCCGGTTCCGGTTCCGGGTCGGATTGATAAAATTCGGGTCGGGTCGGTTTATTTAGGCTACAAGAAAGATCAAAATCCGTGAGAGTCACGTGACCTGATTCTTGAAGAAGTATATTCTCAGGTTTCAAGTCTCTGTAAGCGATCCCCATGGAATGAAGGTGGTCAAGCGCACAGACGATTTCAGCTAAGTAGAATTTAATAACGGAGGAGCTGAAAACGCCGTCGTTTTGACGGTAACGGAGGACGTTAAGATCGCCGCCGGAGCAGTAAGGTATAGCCCAAGCTATGAATTCTGAGGATTCTGAGGAAGCTAAGAGTTGTGGGAGAAACAGGTTTGGGTTTGAGTCATCGGAGAGACGTCGGAGGATCTGAACTTCCCAACGAGCACGACGGAGAGAAGAGGCGGAGGATTTGTCGACGAGTTTTAGAGCAAAGGGAGAGGAAGCAGAAGGGTCGGAAACAGAGTCATGGACGAGGAAGACAGTTCCTGTGGCGCCTTTTCCGAGGAGTTTGAGAGCTTTGATTCTGTCGAGGTCAAGATTCGTCGCCGGTGAAAGAGAGGAAGAGCATGGTTGTGTCTCCATTGAGAAAGAGAGAGATAAAAAGGAAGGAGACGAGTGGGTCTGAAACGTTGCGTTTATGTCTTCCTGTGTCCATTTATATATATACAATTGTAATTTTGGAGTGTTTTGCTTTTCAACTTTCCAAAACTTTTTTCTTTATAAAGAAACAAAAAAACAAAAACAAAATACTTTGTTTTGTTACAAGGCTTAATACTGAAAAAATTGTTGTTCGTTCAAATTTTAAGAATAATGATATATTACTATAATTGCGAAACAAATCGTTTGCTTCTCTTTTTGTGATTTGAACATCAGATTTGTTTATGTAGAAGCTCTTTTGCAACTTTACTTTGATAGAATAACGATATATAGATTGTATTTGTACCATAACTCTCATTCACAAAAAAAGTTTGAATCTATAATTTGGAATCTTATTTTTGCATCTTTGAAGATCAAGGTTTTTAATGTATATTTTTCTAACAACTTTATCATTACTTTAATACATAAACATGCAATATGTTTAACCCTATATCGGTTCTATGATTTATGGCGTTAATTCACCCCAAAATCAATTGATTTATCGAATATATTTCCGCAAAATCCTGATATCTGATGTTAATTCTAAAACATAAACAATAATATATATGAAAATATGTAGTTTCTTCCCTCCAACGATGAAAAAGTGAATAATGATCAGAAATTCAAAAAAAAAAAAAATCGTTAACATTAATCTAACGATCCAAATGAATGGAACACGTGCGGAAGCATAATAGAGAGTAATGTGTCGACAAGCCAAACTGGACAGTCGCAACCACCACATTTATATGTAGTGTAAAGCTGTATTAGTTCTCTGTAAATCTACAAAGTGTTAATCTCTTGTTGTAATTATTAACCTACTTTCATTATTTTGTGTGACTTATTTCAATTATTAAATATTCTTTGCTATATACATTATCTAATAAGTAAATGTTATCTAACTCACCTTCATAGAGTGAGTTATTTTTATATTATTTAATTGGTAATTAAGTGATATTCTATATACTAGTATATATGTTGATAGATGTAACGTTTTCTTACATTTTATTTCCTAGAGGTGATTTATGAGAAAATTTACTTACTAGTTAGATAGACCTAACCTAACTAAGCTAATACCAATAATTAAATATGTATATATTTAGAAAAGCTTTTACGATCGACGCTGGTGTAGGTATATCCGATACTTACTTAATTAACATGATAGCTTTAAAAGGAAACTATTGTTTCTTGAACTGATTCATGTTTATATGTACGGAAAAAGTTTTAAAAAAAATTTAAGGTTAAAGGATTTATGCATTATATTTAATTAAGAGAAGAACAAAGATTTATGCATTATATTCAACTAAAAGAAGAACAAAGATTTTACCAGCCATTCACAAATATATTTTTGCCATATATAAATTTTTTTTTTTTTTTTTTTTGTAATCTGGAAATTCTGGACTTTCGGCCCATAATCTCCCTTAGATCTTACTTCTTTTCGCGCATGGATTGGGTGGCCAGCTCACATCGAACTTAGAGCGGAAAACCACTTGCACAACTGTCTTTACCATTAGACCAACACGAGTTGGTTTAGCTCACAAACGGAATAGATTGTTAGTCTAGTTCACAAACCGAATCAGTTAGATTGTTAGTCTAGCTCACAAACCGAATCAGTTAGACCGGAAGTTAATACGAAGTTACGAACGAACCAATAATTGAGGAAATTTATTTTTAAGTGTATGTATATATATGTGGGTTTAACACTTCAATTTATTGAAATACTAATTCGAGAGGTTAGTGTTTGTTACATGACGAGATGTCTGGGACCCGAAATTTTAATGATAAACTTCTTGCTATTTAAAAAAAAAAACAATTTTGCAAATAAATCATTTTCGTAATTCTCATTTAGTTTTGAACTTTTGATGGCAAATAAAATATACATACAACCAAATACTATTATGACTAAATTTGGGTAGTAGTATTTGGCGAACTACAAAACAGGTGGCAAGCTTGTGGGTAGTAGCTGTTTCTTTACAAAGCTGGTTTCTCCTTTTATAAATCTTTCAAAACTTTTGTATATAACTTTTTCACATAAATAAATTTCACATTTAAACAAAACAAATACTATTATGACTAGCAACTTCAAGTCCGTTAGATTTTTAAGAAATTTGCGATTCACCTTGTTAAATTGTAATGGTTAGCAAAACTCGAATTCGAACACTACAAGAAAACAAGCTTATTTTTTACAGAGGTTTTAGTCGGAATTTAGTAGGAAACCATAGATTCTAACTATTTTTCGACAATCCTAAATTAGTCAGAATATGAGTCTCGGAAAAATATTTTAGTCAAAAATAGTCAGAAATTAGTCGGAAATTTCTGACTAATTTCTGACAAACAATATATTGAATTAAAAAAAAATTAATTAATTAATTAAACTAATTAATATTAGTTGGAAATATATATATATTTTAAAAAAAATATTTACAATAATCAAAATAAATATTATTGGTTGGTTGAATTTATATAAGAGACTTATAAGAAGTAAAAGTTTTATATAAAAAAAATAAATATGGATTTTATAATGTTTTGGAGATTTAAAATTTTTAGATTGATGTTTGAAAAGTTAGATAGATTTTAGAGAGTTTAGAGAGATTAAAGAGAGAAGGTATATAAATGTTTGAAAATTAGAAGTGATTTTGGAAGAAAAAACTCGTGTGGGTTATATAAAAAAACAAGTCAGTAGGAAATTGGTCAGAAATTTTTTGACAAATTTACGACTATATAAAAAAAATTCTGACTAATTTCTGACTATATATATATATATATTTATTTATTTATTAAAAATAAATAATTAAATTAATTAATATAAGTCAGAAATTAGTCAGAAATTTTCTGACTAATATTAATTTAGTCAGATTTTTTTGGAAATTTTTGACTAATATTAATTAATTTAATTAATTAATTTTTTAATAAATCAATATATATAGTCAGAAATTAGTTAGAATTTTTATTTTTATTTTTATAGTCGGAAATTAGTTGAATTTTTCTATCTAATTTCTAACTAATTTTTGTTTCCGACTAATTTCTAACCATTTTTTGACGACACTCAAATTTGTCGGAAAATGGTCAGAAATTTCCAACCAACATTATTTGTTAGAAATGATAGTCGGAAATAGACATGTTTTCTAGTAGTGGAATTTACACAGATGTTTTGTATGTCGAATAAACTGTTGAATTATCATCACTGATTAAACACTATAATTTTACGGAGCATAAATACATACAAAAATAAAGATTAGTGTTCTATTGTAACAATTCACGAGAGAAAAAGTATATAAGTATCTATTAGAAAATTTTATACGTAAACGCTGGAGCTCACTTGGTTATCTTGGATCGATAGATATCTAATTAAAGATCTTAAAATCTAGAAAAAGGTTAAGATCCAAGAAACACAAGAGATTAGAAGATGGAAACTTCCTAGTTCCTAGTATGCAAGGTTGCATCCGTCCGTACATGAGATTAATCAAACAATTAAGTCCACAAGACACGCAAGATTCTCTTGTTCTTATCACACCATCTAATTAACATCTCTTCTTAATTATTATTATTTTTCTCAAGTTGATTTCTATCTATATATATATGGTTTAGTAATTAATTGCTTTCGTTTTATTATATATACTAGATGTTAGGGAAAGGAAGAGTCGGGGCACGTGGGATGTCACCGTACGTACCATACAAATGCTAATGATGTGCTTTCCGAATTATTGAGAGAAGTTAATATAATTTGTTAAAGAGTTATAACTTTAGGGCACATTCTTGTGCCTTTGCCACTACTATTCTCACTTATGAAGCATTATTACCCCCACACACCAAAGTTTTTTCTTTTAGATTAGATCTGTTGTGTTAAAATATATATACGAGTCATGGATTGTCACCAAGTGATCAGATACATGTGAATTAGAGAAATTGATTATATAGTCTCAAATTAAGTCTTGTAGTATGAATAATCTTTTTCTAATTGTCTCAATATAAATTTGTATACAGCACGCTATAGATATAGATTACTTTTCACTATGAAAAAGTGTTAGTGAGTGTGACTATAATTCTTAAAATTTCAGCAGTGTTTTCCAAATTTCAAAAAGACAGTTTAAAGTTTCCACCTAAGCTACAAAAAGTAATAACAAAATTTATATGACAAGAAAACCTGTTTTGGTCACAGAATGATAAAGTTTTAAAATCATAAAACTAAAGAAAAATTGAAAAAAGATAACGGCATCACATGAATCACATTCCTCTTCTGCCTCCACCCACATTATCAAAGTAAGTAAAGAATATACTTTTTATTGGCAAGAAGAAAAAAGAAAATTCGATACCATGATGACCCTTGTCGGCCATGATTTCTTCTACAACGATCTACCAAAAACAAAATATGAGAAAATGAAGGATAGCCTAAACTTTATTGCTAAGATGACATATTTATATGTTAATGGCACAATTTAAGAGAGGCAACAAAGTGAAGAAACAATAAGGTTGTAATGGGATAGTATGCATAATCAAACCCCCACTTAGAGTGTATGTAATAGTAATATGTTTTAGTGTCTGACTAGTCACTAGTAACAAAATATAATATATAACAAAATATAATATATAACAAAATATAATATATAGTGGTAATATTTCACCAAATATAATATACTCATTTTCGTTTAACTATATTAATATTAGATGTTTAGAAAAACTTTTTGTTTCATATAAGGAGTTTTTATTTTATTTGTATATGTAAAATTTGTTTAAGATATTCTAATATACTCCGATTAGTTAGAATTAAAAAAAAATAGTTAATGCTAGATGCATATGATGATATGAATATACCAGTGCTAAAAAATTCCTAATATGCGTGAAGAGTATTAAACTTATAGTTCTATGAAATAAATAAAAAACTATGACAAGCAAAAAATATCATTTAGGAAAATTTTACTCAAATTAAAAAATATATATGTTAATTTTTTTATTAGAATCCTAACGCAATTTTTTTACTCTTGGTATTATGTTATATATAAGGTGCTTCTTTTACCAACAACATGCATTATACGGATTTAAATAGGATGGAATATAATGAAATTACTAAAACAAATGATTAGATTACTCTTGTAAAATAACAGATATATTTATCTAATCTATATCAAAATTTATATTTAAAATACAAATGACATTTACTTCGAAACAGAAAGAATGGTAAAATAATACTTGATTTGAAATGTAGGGAGTAACATGAAATTATTTAATAATTGTATTTCATTTGCATTAAAGGCTATGATGAGAAACATATACAAAATGCACTTCAAAAACCATCAGAGAAATAATTATATTTTTTTGCCAAAAATAATAAATATTTTGATATACATAAATTGTTTAGGAAAACAAAAAGATGTTTAGGTGCTCGAAATTCTGAAACTTTTGCATTTCCCATTTGGGTTCAAAAAAAAGAGTAGAATAAGCCCATACAGAAACCTATGTTAGCCCATTATGTAGTGAACTTGATGAGCTTGGCAGAAATCTGGATAGACAAATTACAATTTGGGCTCACAAATAACTGAGCCCAGTTAAGTGAATCGTTTTATTCGGAAGATAAAAAAAGAGATTTGTAATCATAAACCAAACAAAAAATTGTGTGGAACGCCGAACACAAATATATGGAACCGGTAATAGATTTGCGGAATGATATATGATTTCAATTATATGAATAAATTGCCATTTCGCAATATTAATGGTTGTCGGTTGATAACTAAAAACATTTTGTTATGACTTGTGCATGGGGTACCACTTTGCACTAATATTATCGGTTGAATTGAAATATAACGAATATTTTCTACCATAAAAATATTCTATATATTTTAGTGGAAATACAAAATCAATATATACGTGAACTGAAATGAAACTGGCGAAATGAAATTTTGTTTTAATCTATTTAACAAAAAAAAATCACTAATTCTCATTCTGAACATTTTCTTAGTCGAATGCAAAACATTTTTTTTGATTCAAGTGTTTGTATAGCGAAATTGTGTTTTGTATTTATGTGTAACACGTTGCCACAATTTCGCACAATTGGTAAACATTATATTCCAGTCAAGTTTTCTACAATCTAACATAGTTGGTATGTTAATGTGAAATCGATTAAAAAATGAAAACTCAAACCCACCAATATTTAAATTAAGCAAATATAAACCTTAAAAACAAACACAAACGCCAACTTAGCAGCATAGGTCAATTTGTTTTGGGGATCATTCAAATATATAGTAGATGCGAAATAGAGTTACAAAGTCTATGAGAACTATGATGCGACATCATGTTAATTCATACAAAGACAAACCCTATAAACTCTATCAATTGTTCTCAATAAGTTCAAAACCATTGCAAGAACAAATACAAAAACAAGAATATTAAAGCTGACATTTAGTATTATTAATTGTAAAGAAATGAAAAAAAAAAAGAGAGGATCATCTCGAGGCGACACGAGCACTTTTCCGGCGATTCCTCCCACCACACACTAAACACCATTGAAACTCTCCAAAGCTTTCTTTGGATTCCCGTGAACCTCTCTCTCTTTTGCCCCCCAATAAATTTCCACCGGTTTTTGTGTTATTCACTTATACATACATATATATATATATATTCTTACTCCATACATATATATATATATATATTTTAACTAATTAAAAAAGGTTCCAGTTGTAAGAAAAATCTTAAGTGATAAATTGTGAAAACATGCATGATATATACTTTCATGGCATCCCGAACTTTATAACCATTTAACTCGTTATTTATTATATAAAAAAAACTAGTTATTTATTTACCTATGTGTCCCAGTTTAATAGATGTTTAATAATTTTTTTCTTGTTACATTTTATTAGATGTTTTGCATAAAAGTTAAATTTTGATTGGTTGAATGAATTTAAAAAAATAAAATAATAAATGATACTTTAAAAAAAAAGTAAATGTCTTAATATGTGTGTTTTTAGCCAGAACATCTATTAATATGGAACAGAGGGAGTAAAAAAAACTAGTTATTTATTTAAAATTAAATCCTAAAATATACAAAAAGATTTAAAGCTTAACCATTTTCGTGTTTGAAGTTTTTTAACAAATTATTTCTACCAAAATATTATAAATGATTTATTCCATAGTTTTCTTTTAATATTAATATGGTCGGATCATTCATATAGTTTTCAATTGAAAACATTGCAAAAAGACATACTGTAGTTGTGAAAAATGAAGAACGACATTCCGGATTGTGAAAATGGAGTTATGATGTGGAATATTGAGCTCTCATTGATGGACAAATGTCTAAAATGAACCCTTTCAAAAAATTATTTCCAAATTAGGTTCATTCGGAATGATTTTTTCAACTAGAGGGGTTCGGTTTAGAAATAAATTTTTGAAATAGTTCATTTTCGGGTATTTTCTCCTCATTGATTTGATACTTTGCAATATCTCATCTCACTAGCTATGCCTCCATCATTAGTAATTTAGTATGGTTTTCCTATGCTTGGATATCATGAAATTTTTTATTATTAGTGATTTGGTTCGTCCTAACTGAATAGTTAATATTATGATTTGTTTCGATTTGAAAATTTTATAAAATCCGAAATGTTTTGTATTATTCGTGGATTCACTTCAGTTCGTTTAAAACATAATTCTTTTTAACATATACATTTTTACGTGCTTCAAAATAAGTTCCAAACACTAAATCTGATTATTTTTTTACGGCAAATAAATTATATTAATTTGAACAAACAAAGTCATAATACAATCGGTTAGCTAACCAAATTGGAGGATAAATATAATTTGAAAAGAAAATGTGATTTGGAGGTCCATTTCTGGCTAGTAGATGAGCTGATTCGTTGTTGCTTTTTAAGACATGTGTGAAACGTATGTCCTCAAAGTTTTCTCCCCATGTTTTGATATCTTTACAGATATTTATAATAGAAACTTCCTCATGATCCTTTGTGATGGTTTTAACCAGAGTTTGACAATCACTCTCAAAAATGACTTTTTATAACCTTTAGCCCAAACCATTTGTAGTGCTACCAATAAGGTTTTACATTCCGCTTCTAAGGAAGATGATGTATAATTAAGGTTTGATGAATCCCAATATTTTGATACTCTATTTTTATCGTGTAAAATCCAACCACTGAAAACTTCATTTGTTGCTTGATGGAAAGAGGCCTTATAATTGCATTTTAACCAATCAAAATTTGGACGAGTCCAAGCATAGTGATTGTTTATGGGGATTTGTTTTTGAAATGGGGTATTATGTTGAATCCATTCATGGACATCCGAGTTAGCAAGATCTATATCATTTTTTGGAAGTATCAACTTTTTATTGAATAATAAATCATTTCTTGATTTCCAAATTCTCCACATAACCCAAAATGGTAGTATTTTTTGTGCCTTTGTTAAATGTTTATCATTTTGCAAATGAAGAAGATATTTAATAGTTTCTTCAACATTATAGGTTGGCCTATATAGAGACATAAACGTTAATTGTGATAATTTCAATCTCCACGTTTGGTGAGATATAGGACAAGGAAAAAATATGTGGTTTATTGATTTATCATTCATACAACACCTTTGACATTGCTTGTCTATCTGTATTCCACATGTATTTTATCTCGTATATGTACCGATAGCCTTTGATAATATTTGCCAAATAAAATGTTTAAGCTTAGGCATAATTGGTAGTTTCTACTCTTGATTTTTAAGTTCTGCATTTCCATGTGGTGCTATTAAAGGTTGATGCTGGATATTATTCATTTCTCTTGCTAGTATGTATCCCGTTTTCACCGAATAATGACTATGAGGTGTTAAATTCCAAATAATCTTGTCTTCTCCAGCTTCGTGAGCAAATGTAAATCCTTCTTATCAAGACTCTGTCTTCATTCGAAATAGCAGCTTCTAATACATCTTCATTCTAGATTCTGCGATTTCCTTGGCTTTTGATCAAATCACTAACTAACATCTCTGACATTGGTTCTCTTTGGTCTGCTAGTTTTGGAGGGTTTGACGGTCACTACAAGAAATCTACCGCGTAACTGACGGCAATTTCCGTCGGAAATCCGTCGGAATCAGCAAAATCCGTCGGTTATCCGTCGGGTTTTTCCGTCGCTTCTATCTCGTCGGAAATAAAAATATCGTCGGAAAGCCGTCGGAATTTCCGACGGAATTCTGACGGAATAGGGAAATCAGAAATCCGTCGGAAATCCGTCGGTTTTAATGCCGTCGGTGTTCCGTCGGTTTTTAACCGACGGAACACCGACGGAAATCTGATTCTTATAAACCGACGGATTTCCGACGGATCTATAACCGACGGCAAACCGACAGATTTAAACCGACGGATTTCCGACGGACTTCTGATTTTTATAAACCGACGGATTTCTGACGGATCTATAACCGACGGAAAACCGACGGTTTTAAACCGATGGATTTCCGACGGAATTCTGATTTTTTTAAACCGACGGATTTCCGACGGAATTATTGAATTTTTTTTAATTATAAAATCGAATATTTAAAAATAAATTTATTAATTTGTAAAATTTGTTTTATAATTAAAATTAAAACAAATTTTAAAATTAAAGAAATAATAATAATGCAATAATTCAATATTTCTAAAATAATTCAAATAAAAAAGGAAAAAAAACTAAAACTACGAAGGCGGGAAGCGAGATAAGAATTCCGCCATTTGTTGCTGCAATAACCGGTTATCCGCCTCCAATTTGCGTGATCTCTCGCGTTCCGCTTCTTGTTGGAGGCGATCCGCTTCTCGTTGTAGGCGATCCGCTTCTCGTTGGAGGCGATTTGCTTCTTGTTCTTCTGCGAGCTGTTGCAGCTGCATCTTCATAGCTTCCATGTCAGCGTCTCACAGCGAGCTGTGCCCTAATATCTGGAGAATCGCCAAGAAACGCGAAGTGGCAGAGAATGAGTAGTCGTCCGGAGGACCAAATACACGACCTTTTGTCTTCGGAGTACACTGTAAGAAACGAAAATCTTGTTAAAAATTAGAAATTACAAAAAACGATATAAATATATATTTTACTTACCTCGTAGACAAATTCGTTAATCTTCTCGATTGGAAGATCGGTCATTGGAGGCGTTCCTTCGATGATTGGCTGAGAAAGGAGGAAGTCTTCCTTCATCTTCTCATAGTTGTCAATGATCTCCCGAGCCAGCGGATCTTGGATTTCATGGTTCGTCCTGCTGGTAGGCTGATCTTAGAGCAATGTGATAGCGGAAGGTGGGACACCGTCTTGGCGAAACTACAAAAATGAAAATTTAGTAAACTATAAAATTATAAAATTTTAATTAAATAAAAAACTTACCAGTTGTTTGGCCCGTGTGACCAAACTAACCGCTCCTAGATTGTGCGTCGCCTTGCCTTTTCCTTTGCGATCGCTGTTTCGGCACGCAGAATGAGTTGTGGAGCTTGTCTTGGTCGGTTCTTCACTCCAATAAGTGCATAACCCGCTCCATAGGCCCGGGTTAGAAAGCAACTCCCTTGGGACATCATTCTTGTGCCACTTCTCCTTCCACTCGTTCAGCTTCCACGAATACATTCTAGCTGCTTTTTTATCGAAGAAACGGCTACCGCAGGCGGTCATGTGGCTATCCCAAGTAAATTCTTGCTGCAAATCAAAAATTCAAATAAAATAAATATATTAAATAAAAGTTAAAATTTTTTTAATATGAAGTACTTACCGCAAATTGGCGAAACCACAATTCCTGATCCGCTATCGGCATTTGGTTGTAAGTCGGGTACGGATGACGAAGCATTCCATTGAGCATCCGATTAATGGACTTGGAAATCCCATTTCGGAATCTCCAAACCTACAAAAGAAATTAGTGCAAATAATTTGAAATGTAACTAAAGTAATTTGAATTTAAAAATACTTACCATGTGTCTCTGCTCACGCATTCGGATGGAGACGAGGCAATCTATCTCGTCCTGGTTGAGCGACAAAGTCCTCAACGCTCATCTCGATAGTGCGTGCAGAGTGAAGGCATCGGCATAGACGCTGTCTCCGGGATCTGTGTCTCCGGGATCTGTGTCTCCGGGATCTGTGTCTCCGGGATAGGTGTCTCCGGTATAGGAGAACTCCTCGAAACGGAAGTACCTCCCCGGCGACTACTACGTCCACCGTGACCTGAACGGACAAACCTACCGTAATCCCTATAAAAATTTTAAAAAGTATCAAACATTATATGAAAAAATAAATAATAATGAAAATAAAAAAAAAGTTTGAAAAAATAATTTAAATTCATTATTAGACCAAAACAATTCTACTTTTATGGAAAAACTAATAAATTACTAAAATAAAAAAAAAAATTTATTTATAAGTATTAATTCCAAAACAATTGAAAATTTGTTAATTCTTGATTTATAAAAAAATGAAAAATTCATGAATATAATTATAAATTACTAAAATGATTAAAAATTATCAATAAAATAATGATAATTTTCTAAAAATTATAATAACATACCAAAATTAAGAAAATATTAATGCATGAAAAAAATTATAAATATTTCAATTAATAAATAAAATAAAAAAACAAATAATTTTAATAAACATAACAATCCTAAATCTAACAATTACAAACCTAAATCTAACATTACAACTCTAAATCTAACAATTAAAACATAAATCTAACATTACAAACCTAAATCTAACAAATCTAATTTTCTAAACAATCAATCTAACTAAAAACTTAACAATCAATAATATAAACTTCAAAACTTACAAGTTTGGGGGATTTTGAGACATAATGATGATATATTGACGGAAATCCGGAAGATTGGGAGAGGTTTGGCGATTTTGGAAGTTTTCAACTCGTCTGCGAAAGTGAGGAGGAAGAAGACGAAGTCTGTATATATTACGATATTTCCGACGGATATTTCCGTCGGAAATCCGTCGGTTTAAAAAAAATTAAATTACGCACGTTCTCGATAAGGTTTCGGAAAGGTTACCTCCTAAATTTTTGGGAATCCGTCGGAAATCTGTCGGAAATTTCTGACGGATTTCCGACGGATAGGTGAAAATTTAGGCATCGCGGGAAACGAAAAGAGTTTCGCGGTTACATTTTTATTTGCCGTCAGAAATCCGTCGGAAATTTCCGACGGATTTCCGACGGATAGTCAAAATATGCATGCTTTCCGATTGGCCAGTCAATCCTTAAACGGGGACACGTGTAACCACAAAGGGTTTGTGGTTTTAGTGGTTTTTTACGCACCGTTTCAGTAAACATATGTTTATAGTATTATAAATTCATGTTTGCAAACACAAATAACTTATAGAAATCTTTAATTTGACAAATTTCAAAAGTTTAGATGATTATTTCGTATTTGGTAAACTTGTACATTAACTATATGTTTATCTATGAAACACTTTCGATCGAACCATGTCTAAAAACAAAATCTTTTTAAAATATGTTATATATCACATAATTTAGTTTATTTTGTCAAAGTTTGTTGTTAACATTGTCTTGATGTACAAGAAATTATAATTTGACCATGTAAACCCCAAACCCGTCGGAAATCCATCGGAAAACCGACGGATTTCCGACGGTTTTAGGGTTACACGTGTTTTTTGAAAGATAAGGGAATGCGTAATTCGACAAAAAAGTCCTGAACCGTCGGAAATCCGTCGGAAAAACCGACGGATTTCCGACGGGACTATTCTTTTAACGAAAACACGTGTCCGTTTTTAAGGTTTAAATTATATTACCGTCGGAAATCCGTCGGAAAATCCGACGGATTTCCGACGGTTTTGGGGGTCATTTTAAAATTAATTTTAACTGGTTTAATGAGTTGTGTGGGTTTGTTAATGGGTTTGTTTAGGGAATTTTTAATTTCTGGCAAAATCTTATTTTATTAAAATTTGTTAAAATATACAAAGCTGAAGTTGAGCTTATAAAATGCTCGGCATTTGCGGTTTTCGAGGACCTATGGTTTACACCGTAATGTCAAAATTGAATAAAATACAAAATAACAAATTTACAACTTTCATGTAATACCAAAAAATAATACAAACCACGTGTATAACTAGTCTTCATTAGATGATGATGATGACCCCTCGAGATGGAATTGAGTCCGAATCCTCATAAAATTCACCTTGTTCTTCTTCCGAGTCGGAAAAAACTAAACCAAATTGTGTGAAATCAACAACAAGATCCAGAGCACAAGAAGGCTCAACTGGATCCATTGGAACAACTTCGCTGGCTGTAAAGGATCATGTTCGCAACTCCATAAATTCTTCCTCATGGGTCACTTTAGTAATCGCCAAGGATCCGTCCGTGTAACTCGAGGGTAACGAATATAGCACACCTAAAAATAAAATATTAGTTTTGTAATTATTATACCTAAATAAGGAATTGAGTATTAATTACGCTATTATTAGTACCCTACCTCTCACTTGTGATCCTAGAATGAATGGGTCATACGTTTCTAGTCTCGACTTGAATTAACAGACGTAACACCAAATTGGTCTACATGAAGCCCACGACCGAAGTGTTGAATCATACCAATCACACTTGAAAACAATGCACCTCAAGTCTAACATTCTCGGGTACCGACTTCCAAAATTTCTTGAAGAACGCCGTAGTAAACATCATTACCAGATTTCACTGAAATACCAGAATCTGAAGTTTGCGTTGTTCTTCTCTCGTCATGAACCCTAAACCCATATCCACGACTGTAGTATCTAGGATAAGAAGTTGCAATGTAGTTTGGACCATTAACAAATTCCAATAACCATGTGGGAAATGTCATCCGCTTATTACTCCTTCAGAAACCTACAAAAATAAGTTAGATATTAGTATTTAAAAATAGTTTATTAAATGATTTAGTGTTTTTAAACACTTACGTAAAATTGCAACCAAGACATAAATTCCTCCTCCTTATGGACTTGAAGCTCGTCTTCTGTCTTATCCATATAGTACCCGCGTATTAATGCCATGTAAATCCTGTACGAAAACCAAAATAGTTGACAAGTTAATAATAACATATAAAATAATCAATTATACATTAAATGACACAAAAGAATCCTTGTTTACCTTTCGTATTCCGTAATTTCTTCACAATTGGTTAGGATATACGTATGCAAGTGTGTAAACTCCTGTTGAGATAATTTACGCATTTTTCCTTTGCCACTGACTCGCCCAACTTGGGAAAATAACTCTGGAACAACGACGGGGTAAATCGCTCTCTCACCACGATCATCATGGCGACTAGGACGTCTACTCTTCGTAACTCATCGACGGGAAGTAATATTCAGCAAACTGTGAGGCCTCTTCGTTGATGCTCTGGCGATAATAGATCCCTCTACTCTACTCAAATTCTTAACCTTTTTCTTCGGATGAAACATATACCGCTCAAATGGATACATCCAACGGTATTGAACCGGGCCTCCTAGTTCAGCTTTCGTGGGAGGTGGATCGGAAGATGTTCCATCACATCAAAGAAAGATGGTGGAAATATCTTCTCCAAATTACAAAGGATCACCGGATATTGGCCTGTAAATTTTGGATTCCCTCAACAAGAAGTGTTCTTGTGCATAAATCGCGAAAGAAAGCACCTACTCCTGCAATTGCTTGGTGGGCGTCTTTATGGAGAAGATGAGCAAAAGCGAATGGAAGAAGCCTCTGCATCACAACGTGACAATTATGACTCTTCATTCCAAGTAAACTTTCCTTCTCCATAATCGATGCGATTCTGCAGATTAGATGCGTATCCATCGATGAATTTAACATCGTCGTGAATCCAATCAAAAAATTCTGTTTTCTTTGCTGCTTCTAGCGGTATAATGGAAATGGACATTGACCATTTGGGAGCACTTCAAGAAAACCTCGATCGCAATATGCTGGCAAGTCTAATCTAGATTTCATATTGTCTTTCGTCTTCCCTTGGACGTTTAAGACTGTGTTCATGATGTTCTCAAAGAAGTTCTTCTCAACGTGCATCACATCAAGATTATGCCGCAATAAATGGTTCTTCCAAAGAAGGCAATTCCCAAAATATGCTCTTCTTGTGCCAGCTATGAAATTCACCGACATCATAAATAGGTTCATGTCCATTACCCCCACAATAAGGAGACATCTCAGCACCAAAATCTCTCAACTGTTCCAATAAAGTTTCACCGACTATCTCAGGCGGTGGACCATCAAAAACTTGTCTACCCTTCGTAAACATTGTTCTCGAACGATGATACTGATGATCACTCGGTACAAATCTCCTATGACAATCAAACCAACAACTTTTTTCTACCATGCTTCAGTCGGAATGCATATGTGTTGTCTTGGCAATACGGACACGATAATCTCCCATGTGTTGTCCATCCAGATCACATACCATATGCTGGGAAATCGCTTATGGTCCACATAAGCACCGCGCATCTTAAAGTTTTCTGGGTCGAAACATCATACGCTTCCACACCATGCTCCCATAGCATTTGTAACTCATAGATCAATGGCTGGAGAAATATATCAAGTGATCTCTTCGGATGCTCTGGGCGGGAATAAGAATCGATAGATATAAAAATTCTCACGCATGCACAGAGATGGAGGCAAATTGTAAGGGGTTACAATTACGGGCCATAACGAATACTTCCTTCCATGCTTCCCAAATGGGTTAAAACCATCTCGTACATAACCCGAGGTACACATTCCTTCGCTCATACGCAAACTCTAGATACAATGATTGAAAATGTTTCCAAGCTTCGTCTGAAGGATGTGTAATATCTCCATCTTGACGATGTTCGCATGCCATCTCATTGGCTCTGTGCTTGAGAAGTATATAACCTCTTCAACCTCTCTCGTTATTGGTAAATACCACATACGTTTATATGGAATTTGAATTCTGCCACTACTTTCCCGATACCGTGGTTTACGACAAAATCTACATCTTTTGGGTTTTCATCTTCTCTCCAATATAGCATACAGTTGTCGATGCACACATCTATTACCTTATACGGTAACCCAAGACCAGATACAAGTTTTTGTACCTCGTAGTATGATCCGGGTAAAAGATTATCTTCGCAATAAATCTTTCGCCAATCTGTTATCGCATCAACGCACTCCTCCCAAATTGTAATCCGTCTTAATCGTCATCAATCTACTTGCAGCTGATAAAGGCGAATGACCTTCTTTACACCCTTTATATAGTGGCTGCTTTGCAGCATCTAACATATCAAAAAATCTTCTTGCTTACATTAGGTTCTTCAACCTATATCTTTCTTCACCGCTAAACTCGACATTCTCTCTAAACGCATCATTCACCATCTCGCACGCTCCCTACACCTACATCTACTTCCGTACTACCTCCTAAACTATCCTCGAGACAGTTGGTTCACTAGTACTACCATACTCAACATTTGTTTCTCCATGTAAATACCATATCTTGTAACCGGCGTAAACCCATTACTATACAAATGATGTCAAACTATCTCTATCGCAACATTACGAGAATTCCTACAAATTGAACATGGACATTTTAACTTACCTGATTTTTTGAACACGCGGTTGCTTTCCGCCACTTCCATGAACTCGTATATGCCTCGTGCATACTCCTCGTTCAAGTTGTTCGTCTCCGGATCCATTAATGGTTCGTCCATCCATGATCGAAAATATCTAGACATATTTTTCACTTTTTTTATAGAATTCAGTATTAAGTAAACAAGAAATGGAGAGAGATATGAAATTAAGATTGTTGTGTAATGGGATAGAGAATGGGAGAAACATATATATAAACTCGTTTCCGTCGGATTTCCGTCGGAAATCCGTCGGCTTACAACGGTAAATTCAACGGATACATTAACGTTCATATTTTCCGACTTTTTTCCATGAACCGTCGGAAATCCGTCGGAATATAACGGCATGGATATCCGTCGGAAATCCGTCGGAATACAAATATCCGTCGGAAATTCTGTCATAAATCCGTCAGAATATAACGCCTCGGATTTCCAACGGAATTTCCGTCGGAAATCCGTCGGAATTTTCCGACGGAAATATTTCCGTCGGAAAATTCCGTCATAAATCCGTCAGAATATAACGCCTCGGATTTCCAACGGAATTTCCGTCGGAAATTCCGACGGAAATATTTCCGTCGGAAAATTCCGACGGATTTCCGACGGATTCCCAGAATTTTCAAATCTCAGGAATCCATCGGTAAGCCGTCGTAAATTTCCGACGGAATTCTTTTCCGTCGGAAAATCCGTCGGTTTTGCGGTAGATTTCTTGTAGTGGGTAGTCATGTATATTTGAATACTTTTGTGGATTTTCCCAACTAAAATTGATGACCATCCAAAGGATTGGTATTGGTGAGATTTTGCTTCAAAGAAATGACAATCTATGTAGTATCGAGCTTTGAATAATTTTGCAAAAGAACTGTTTGGGTATTTTAGTAATCTTCCAGCTTGTTTGGCTAAAAGTGCATCATTAAATTGTTTGAGATTTCAACCCTAGACCACCATCTTGTTTTGACAATTGTAATTTTTTTCATGCAGCCCAAGAAATTTTTTTTTGGTTTTCACCCTTTTGCCACCAATATTGTAGCATTATGCTATCTAATTCAGAGGTAATTTGATTTGGTAATTTGAAACACGACATAGCATAAACGGACATTGCTAAAGCAATTGATTTTAGCATTATTTTTTTTTCTAACTGGTGATAAATATTTAGCATTCCAAGATGATGTACGTTGTCGAACTTTTTCAATTATGTAATTAAACATCACTAAATCCGATTGTTATGTCACCGATCATTAACATCATATTCATTTTGCCAAAGTTTGTTCCATTACTCTTTTGGTAAAAAAAAAAAACAAACTTCTATAAATAAATTTAACATTTCAACAAAACAAAAATAAAGCAAGATATTCATGGAATGCACACCATATTGATTAGTAAATGAAAAACTTAATATAATTAATTACGAAACATATGAGTATAGTTTTTATAGCAAAACATGCAAAATAATTAGCTATGTATAAAATTTGTGAAAGTATAAAATTTATAATTGACAACTTAGTGATAAATAATTTGATTGCATTGCATGCAAACGAAGTCCTTTTCTTTGATTTTGTTAAATGGTTAGATATATTGTCCAAATTAACTTTTCACTGCGAACTAATTGTTTCGAGTTTTTTTTTTCATGAGACTACCTAAGAAAAGGATAATAAAACTCTAGTGAGGCAAAATTTAACGCAACAGGAAGAAGTAGATGAAATAAATCTACACATCAATTCTTCATTTTGTACCATTTTAGATCATTTCTTTTAAATTGGATCTGCATTGTTATGTTAATAAGCATCCTTTATTTCATTTCGAATTTGTGCAATATTTCATTTCGGAGTATATTTTAACTAATTGTTTCGTTAATTTTCTTCACGGACTATCGCATAGAATATACTAATATATACTCTGTGAGTGATAATATAATATAAGTACAGCATGGTTTTAATGTCAAAAGTTAAATTAAATGTACATCACTTAATTAAACGATTTGTTCGAGTAAAGTCGATAATTTTAATAAGTGGCATTCGAATTCCTAAACTTACTAAGACTGCATAACAACATTTGGGTTTAGGATTTCGTTTAGATCAACTTTGTAATGGTGGCTAAAATTAAGTGGTTTCTTTGCACAAGATTTCAAGCATAAAATTCAGCAAGGACATAATTGTATAATATGTTACCTAAATCAGAGAAACACGAAACATAAATATTGGAGTACTATAGTGTTTCGTTATTCAGTAACCCAAGTTGATTAATTTACCTCTTTATTCTAAATATGCTAGTTTTCCAAGATTGGTAGGCTAAATATGGTTAGTAGTAACTTTGGATAAATTTGTGCAAGTATGCATTTATTGCCTTAAGTCTCATTTATTTTCTCCAAGATAGTACTTGATGACGATTGTTTATATTTACTTTATTTATGAGTAAGGTTTTAAGATTATGAGACTTTTAAATTAAAAATGAGCGTCCTACGTTCTTTGAAATTATTTTTAAATAAACAAACTTTGTTCTTACTTACCATATTTAATATACAAACCATAAATGGCGTAGAAAGTAAAAGCCCAGAGAATGTAAAATTAGAGAGTATTACTTTAAAAAGTGTAATTTTGATTTTAATGAACTTTAACTTCTTTTTCTCTCAACTAATGTAACTAGGATTTATAGATATGTATTACAACGGTGACACACCATATATTTCTTGCATTTAACTATACACAAATTATAAAATTTGAAAAAAATAGTGTGCACTTCACAATCATTTGTTCATATATATGTACATGGTTTTGAGAGTGTATGTACATGGTTTTGTGACTGTATGAGTATCACTGTTTATTATTCAATCATCCATATAAACTCAAGTACTCTGTAGGGTTTAATTTGCACATCCTCTGATGCATGCATGTGTCCAATTAATATAGTGTTTGTATAGAAAAAAACTGGTTCAAAGTATCTACGAGGTGTAAGATTTGAATATTTTAGTTTTTAGAAAATTACTTATATCGTAAAATAGTTATTCCAATAACTACTGAGTAAAGATGAGACTGTTTAATTTAAGTTCCTTTACTACGATTTCTGATTCGCACAAATGCCTCTTCTTTTTGTACAAATGTTATAACCATATATTATCTGGATCTAGATAAACTGTCCAATCCAAAGCTTTTTGGTTAACATATGTTTCTACATGATTATATATGAGAATGAGAGGCGTGAGGGAAATGTAATTGTGTGAATATAATACATGGAAAAGTGAACCTATCAAGTGGTCCTTAATCTAGTGGTAGATATAAGTTTCATTCAAGAAAAATAAAAAGTTTTAACCTCTAAACTTAGTGGTAGTTTATATTTGCAAAAAAAAAAGTAAGCGATACGATGGATGTATGGTAAACTGGTTCGCAATAAAATAAACAAGAAGGAACTATCATCTCTGTTTTTGTTTTGAAGTTATGTATTAAACAAACGAACAAACACTAGATGCACTTGATATAAAAAAGGTTTTTTCAAATAAATTTTACGTTTTATTCAAAAAAATAATAAACTTAGTAGTAGTTTAAGAGAAAACTATTTTAAACCTTTTTTAATCTCCGGTCTAGAAAGATTATATTAGAGACTTGGGTTCTGAAATTTCCTGGTTAGTAAAACAGTATGTAACTCGATTTCTAGTGCAAGAGGGCATGAATGAGATTGTCAAATCTATTTTCGTTATTAATTAATTTCAGTTTCTCTATGCATTTTCTTTTATCAACGATATGTTCATTTATGTAGAACGCATGCAACCCCGACTAAACTTTCTCTTTTTTTTTTTTCATCACCCCGACTAATTGGAAATATAAATGGGAAATATTTGATCCAATAAATCAGACAACGTGACGGTGGAGATATTATAAGAATACGGCAGCAAAATCTGAAACATCGCCAATAATAAAAAAAGTAATACTCTTTGATAGTCGGTGACTAAAGTTAGCAAAATTGCACCATCTCTTCACTCTTCTCCACACACATTCAACTCCTTTAGATTCTTCCCAATTTCTGTAAGATTTGTTTCCTTGTTTTTTTCAGGCAAGACCTGATCAGGAATTCCTTTTAAAATATATAAAACTCGTTTTGATAGTATTATGTAATAATTCCAAAATATTTAAGTTTATTCCAATCCGATCGAGTTACTCTTTTCCTAATCGCTCAATTTATTTTGTCATACCTTTTTCACTTTTTTTTTTCTTTTTACTTTCTTCTTCTTGTCTGATTCCTACTATTGTCTTTCATTTTTTCTTTTTGGTTATGTTTGAATGAAAAGTTGTCTTTTTTCCTTTAAACATCCGAACTTTGTTTGGTTAGTACTTTACAGAAAATGACATATACTATTATCTTAAAAATAAAAATAATTTAGAACTATAAACTTAGACTTTCAAGATGATAAAGCGTCATTGCTCTTGGACATTTTTCTATTTATAGTTGTATCATTTGCATGGTACAAAATTTATTTTCGGATATTTGTAACAGATAATTTCAGTTGTAACTTGTCAAGGATACATATTAATGTAGAAATTAATTTTCTGGATCTTAAAAATGCATATGCATTTTTGGCTTCTTACATATTCTCAGTCAAACTCACTATTTGTTTAATCTTAAATTTAGGGAAAAGTTATTAATTTGGCGGGGAAATGTCGTAAATAGCAACATGTGATTCCTTTTTTTTGTCCGTTATTTCACTTAAATCTTCTAAAATAATATGAATCGTATGACCACTGTTTCCTTACATATACAATCATATGATCAGTTGATCACTGTTACATTATTTCGTTATTTGATTATTATTCTTACATTCTAGGAGCATTAATTATTTCAGAGGCAGCAGTCTGAACTCTGAGTAAGTTCAGTTTGGAAGAAAGCGAAAAAGGGAAACTTATTTTTTTAGACATTCTTATAATACATCGTTCGGTAACAAATTTTACCCTTTTTTTTACAGATTTAAGATTAATATATATAAATAAATGTAAAATGAAATTTTCTAAAAGACTAGATATTGTAAATTAAGTGTGGAAGCTATTAAATAGTAAAGTAATAACGAGACGAGACGAGATTTAGCGAGGTATCAGTTGGTTCTTTTTCAAACCAACCACTAATCTTCGGTTGCAACAAAAGTTTATTATATCATTTTAAGAAATACAAGATAAACTAGAATTTCTACACAAATTTTAATACATCTATCTAAGAATATGAACTAAGGTTAACAAGTAAATACTTTTACTCCCTCTTAATCATGTTTGCATTCTTCTTGGGGAAGTTCTTGCTTCGTGCTCCTCACAGCGACAACAACCTCTTCCCAAGGCGATCTCTCACAAAACTTCACAGCAACTAAACCGCTTAGATGAATAACTCTGTTTTCTGTTTCTCTGTTTTTGACAGTCAACAAGCGTGAAGAAGAAAAGATGGTTCTTCAGTCTTTTATAGAGAAAGCAATCCAACGATCTTTAACCACTTCTTCACAAAGCAAAAAATCAATCAACTTTAAAAGCAAATATCATTAGAGAATAAATCATATAGGCAAGAAAAGTCATATACCCACTTTTTTTTTTTTTTTTGAATGATACATTTTATTTATCTTTTTTTTGTTCCCTCCCTCCAAACGGGACATTTTTGAGTTTACAAGATGAATGATAGCTGAAGTGTAAAAGTTGATCTAGACAATGGATAAAAATTTTAAATAGATATCGAAACTTTGGTGAAGCAAGTAGATAGTAGAAGTTGATTTGTGTTGTCCGGAGTCATATACCCACTTAATCAAAACTTTCCAATTTAAAGCAATATCACAATATGCAATTAACAAAAGAATCAGATAATATTAATTTAGTCAAATTAAAAACTTTATTAGAATTAAATATTCTACATAAAAGAAAAAGATTTTGCACAAAAAAAAAGAGAGAAATATTTTTATCCCCTATTATATGTGCCATTCTAAGGAAAATAAGATTTATGTGAAGCATAACTACAGTTAAACCTCTATAAATTAATACTCGATAAATTAATAAACACTATAAAATCATAAAATCTTCTGGTTCCGAGTCGAACCAATGTAAAAATTAACAAAATTCGATAAAATAATAAGATAATATTTTGTTTTCAAATCCTTATGTAAATATATGGTCCCATTAGTGTCATAAATTAATAATATATATATATGATAGTATACTAATATATGGTTTTAGTGTGTTAAAAATTGAATATTGTTAGAACTTGTCTTTAATTTTTATTGAATCAAACAATTATTGTGTTGTGTTTAAAACAATCAAGTTATAGTATCGTTTATAAACTTTATCATCAAATTAGTCAATATTTTTTGTAAGTTTTCAACTTATAAATATATATATCATTTTTATTTTTAGAGATTTATATGTTGTTGAAGTATGATAACTTAGGTCATTAATTTTTAAATTTGTATTTATTCATATCGTTTATATAAGTGAATTCATTAGTAACTTTTATTATCTAAAGTCAAACGATTTTTCTTCTTTTAAATATTAAATATTTAAATCGAAAATGCATATTTATAGCATCAAAACATTAATATTATTTAATCATATTATTCCAACTCAAAATTTTGAAAATTTTATAGTAAAATCTTAAATAAAAAATCAAATAAAACTAATCTCTCTCTAAATTAATAATTACTAATTTATAGATAAATTAATATCACTATAAATTAATAAAATATCAAAGTTCTAATATTATTAATTTATAGAAGTTTTACTGTATAATATTCATGTGCGCCTTAACATTTAATGGAAAAGTAAATGTATTACAAACAAATTATCATAGATAAGTAAATGTATTACAAACAACATATCATAGATATTTGATCCTTTTAGTATTCATAATTTTTAAAATATATATTTAATAAGAAATATATTATATATAGAAGCTAGATTTTTTTTGTCACTCGTATAGAAGCTAGATAATAATGTTTTCTCAACTCATTGATATTTCCTCGCTACTTTTTGATATATATCTTATTATATAAAATTTGGTTGCATTTATAAGAGTTCGACACATATCAAAATTATAATTAACGAGATTATGACACGTGTCCATTGCTGGATTAGATTATGACTCATGTAAAAAATATATTTTCTTAATCAAAGAGTAAAACCAATAAAAAGATAAATAAATAAATAATCATATAGATAATTTTTACTTTCTATTTTTACATATATAATTTTGAACATGTTTTTAACAAGTTTAGATAAGTTAAAATTTATTTCTTTAATCAAAAAAGGAAACTTAAAAAAGGGGGAAATAAATAAATAAATAATAAATTAGATATTTTTTAACTTTCATTTTCTCTAATATATGTTCATTCTTATTATTTCAATAAAATTTAATTTTTCTATTCAAATATACATTTTTAGATTTCTATATTATTTAAAATCTAATAAAATTTTCAATTTAATAAACTTTATTTAGAATTCAATGAACCAGACAGAGGACTTCAAAGGGAAAACGAAGATCTTGCCAGAAGAACGTCTCACCTAGATATGAACGAGAGCATATCCGCCGGTTACAAGATTTATTTTTCAAAATCTTTCACTAGACCTAGGGGTTCGGGTTTGGTTCATATATTTTGGGTTTTCGGGTTTAGAGGCATATGATCCATTCGGATATTATAATTTTTGGTTTGGTTCGGTTCGGGTCTATCAAGTTTCGAGTCAGGTTCAAGTACATAGAATATCAGAACAAATATATTTAAAAAGTTAGTCAGATTTTGTTAAACTTTCACAAATATAATTAAGAACTTTCATATATTATGGTTTTAAAGGTATTTTAGTTATTTTGATATAAAAATAATTTAATTTTTTGGGTTTATAATTATAGTGTAATTGTGTTATATCAATTCTAAATATCATTAATACTTTTGGGTATATAATTGTATTTCAAGTATTTTGCGTACCCATTCGGTTCTCGATTTCTTTCGGGTTCGGTCTTTTGAATATAGGAGTGTAGGACCCATTCAGATTTTTGTTGGATTAGAACCCCCTTTCGGATTGTATTCGGTTTGGTTCCCGGTATTTTGTCCACACAAATCTCATACAAAGGACAGGAAAATAAACGATAAAATAGAACCAAAAACTATTAGACATGATATATGTTTTAAATATGTTAATAATAAAATTGTAATATAAAAAATTAAATTAATTTATTCATGTAGAAAAATAAAATTTTGTAAATAACTATCTTTTCTAACAAAATATTTTCTACTTTTTTTCCTAAAAGAATTTAAGATATTTCAATAACAAAAAATATTTAATTTAATGTTTACTTAAATTTAATTTTTTAAAAATTTTAGAAACCCGCCAATAGACGGGTCCTAATCTAGTATATATATATATATATATATATAATTGTTTCAAACGTTTGTTTGTGCGTTTGCATCAGTACCAGACATAAAACATTGTAATTATGATCTGTATGTCTTAATTTAATCAAAAGTGATATAATTACTTATATTCTGTCTTGGTAAAAATTATCTTCCCAAACCAAATACTTATATTCTATCTTGGTAAACATTAAAGTTTCCTTTTATTGAGATGACTAATAACTTAGGGGTGTATTGAATTGAATATTTAGAGAGATTTGAGTTTTAATGAATTTTGAGGTAATTTGATGAAATTTTGGTGAATTAGGAATTATGTTATTAAATTCTCTGAAATCTCACCTAAAATTATGAGATTTTGGTCTTTGTATTTTTTACTAAGAAATCCTCTAAAATCTCACCTGAAACTTTTAAATCAAATTCTAATCATATTTTCAATAACAGTGGATTTGAGAATATAATTTAAAATCATTAATCCAATAACACTAGAATTTAAAAAATATTTTAAAATTCATGTTTCAATAATACGTGATTTGTCACTAAAACTAAAATCTCTCCAAATACTCAGTCCAATACACCTCTTTAGTCTAATTTTGAATTCTACATAATTAGAATTGTTTTTCAGTTTAAAATGTGCATTATTGGATACATATATATATATTATTTTAAAAGTATATACTTATAATAAGTTATATATATAGGTAATAATTGATCTTATGGAATAGAATATTATGGTTATAACTAATATTATAAATTTAGTACCAACGATTACTATATTTATCTTCACATGGGAACTCGTTTTCTTTTCTTGTTGAAGAGTGTTAAGTGTTAAAGATTGACTGATTCTCTCTTAGTGTGAATGTACATAAAAGGAGTTTATATTTATTATTTACACATATAAATAATAGGAACGGTGTTATGGATGACACGAAGGCATGCGACTAAAGGGCTGGCTCTTAGCACAATACAACCTTCTAGTGTGCATAGGACACAAGTAATTAACTTTAATATTTAAATATTATGTTATACTATTTATTATTAATTATTTAATTTAATATCATCACTAAACAATATTTCTCTTTGACGGGTGCGAAATCCGATTAATCGGTCAACAGATTTTAACTCGGGAAAATCAAAACAAAATCCCACCCCCAATTCTTTTTTCATTTTCTAATTTCCTTTTTACAGGAGAAAAATATACTAATATAATTATATTCTTGTAATTAAACAATTACAATTACTTATTCAGAAATAGAGATATTTTCCTTTCTTCTCTCACTTATATTTCAAATTATTTTGAACTAAGAGTGACTTTTACTCTTACCAAATGTGCTTTGTTAATATTTAATTAATTTTCATAGAATATTGCATGTCCGTACACACATGCAGAAGATGAACTGAACTCGGGGATCTACAAATATACTAATTTAAGAGGATCGATCACAACCCAATTGTTGTTGTATGTATGTTATCTTTGCCTCATTTCAATGAACTTGCATGTATGTTTACACGTAGACGTATACGAATACGGAGCCGTGCGCGTACACATGTATATGGATATGTAAGTACATGTGTATGTAAGCGATGAGAGAGAGAGAGAATACTGGTCAATGGTAAGAGAGTAAGAGTTGATTTGTAGAGTGTGGGAATGCTGGGCTTTGGGGAGTCATTAATCGCATTAAACGAGGGACGTGAGTTCCAATAATACAAGTGGGGGTAATTTAGAGAGATTGTGATTTTTAATTTTGTTTGGTTTAAAATTTTTAATACTCACAAGTAATCTTTTTTTTCCTTTTGTTGCCAGTAAAAAAAGTAATGAAATTGCTTTTAGGGTTTGATTTTTTCCAGTTGGCAGCGTAGATTTGTCTTACTTACGACACTCGTGTCCCTATTTATTGCAATATCATATACAATTCCAGTCAAACGTTTGTATTTATTTACAAGATGAAGTGTAAGAGTATATATTTGAATTAATTTTAGTCACTTTTTTGTGCCAATATTATTTTAAGTCACTTAATGTTTTATTTTAGTATATAATAATAATATGTGGTTCTGCTTAATACTTTGCAACATTTTATGATTAAAAAAAATAGATTACATACAGCAATCCTTAATGTGATTAAAAAGAAAATTAAAGCGAGCCATGTAATAGGTTCAACTTTAAAACCTGTTTAGCTTCCTAAATTTTTTATCTTTAAGACTTTAACACATACTTTCTTCTTCTTCGTTTAAAACCCTCAAGTTATCGAAGAGAGAGAGAGATAGAGTTTTTAGAGAGAGAAAGTACTATAAGGTAGAGATTGTGTTGCAAAGCAAGATCTCTTCATCATAACATTTTTCTTCACTAGCTAAACTTGCGATTTTAAGATCTCTTTCTTTATCTTTTAATACGTCTCTAATCAATTTCTGTTTGTTCTCTATTCCTATCATTGCAGATTATATATATCAAAGTGATTTAAGATTTGATTCCAAAAAGAAAAAGAAAAAATGAATTCCAACAACTGGCTTGCCTTTCCTCTATCACCAAATCACTCTTCTTTGCCTCCTCACATTCACTCTTCACAGACCTCTCACTTCAATCTCGGCTTGGTCAACGAAAATATCGACAATCCTTTTCAAAACCAAGGTATATATCCACTCACATATATGTGTTTATTTACATATATAAATTTATGTTCATATTCAAGGCCTTGTGCAATTCTTTCACTAAACGTGTATTTGTTGTGTTACAAAACATTTTTAAAAACCTAAAGGTCCAAATTTATATGCATATACAAATTCGAAAGCACTTGTTTAAAATGTTTAAAGATGGTTCTTTTCAGATTCTTGTTTTTGTGTACGTTTTTTTTTGATAAAGGTTTTATTTTTGTATGTTTTGTTAGAATGGAATATGATTAATCCACACGGTGGTGGAGGCGGCGGAGAAGGAGGAGAGGTTCCAAAAGTGGCTGATTTCTTAGGAGTGAGCAAATCGGATAATCATCAACCCGACCACAACCTCGTACCTTACAACGACATTCATCAAAACAACGGCTCAGATTACTACTTCCAAACCAGCAGCTTGCTACCTACAGTTGTTACATGTGCCTCTAACACTCCTAATAACTATGAGCTTCAAGAGAGTGCTCATAATTTGCAATCTCTCACTCTTTCCATGGGAAGTACTGGAGCCGCCGCAGCAACAGCCGCCACCAGTAAACCCTCGCCGGGTGAGACCAGCGCTGATAACAGTAGCAACGCTACTAACAAAAGTGGAGGAGCCATCGTTGAGGCTACACCGAGACGGACCTTGGAAACTTTTGGACAACGAACTTCTATCTATCGTGGCGTTACAAGGTCTTAATGAAATCGACTTTAAAATATGTCTCATTTTTTCTAATAATGAAAATGGGTTTATAAATATGTTATTGTTGTTTTTGAGGGGTGTTATAGACATAGATGGACCGGTAGATATGAAGCTCATCTTTGGGATAATAGCTGTAGAAGAGAAGGACAATCAAGGAAAGGAAGACAAGGTAATTAATTTGTCATATAGTATTTGATTAATTTCTTAATTTGTTTCCTCTTTTGTTTTTGTCTCGATTGAAATCTTGATTTTGGACTAATTAATTATCATTCTTATGGTTTTGATGCTTGAATCTTGGACTTCTTCCGGAATCTCTACAGTCTACTTAGGTGAGTATACATGATTCTTGTTTTTTTTTTTTTTTAAACTGTTATCGATTATATTTTGATTTTAAAATAAATTAACTTTAAGAATGGTTGGTTTAATCGTATTATATTAAACTCAGGTGGGTATGACAAAGAAGAGAAAGCAGCAAGGGCATATGATCTAGCTGCACTTAAATATTGGGGTCCTTCTACTACCACCAACTTTCCGGTACGTTATTTGCAAATTTTACATGACTATAATTAAGTATGTTTATAATCTTAATAATGGTTGATAATATCGTTGTTTCATATATTTTTTTTGCATATTTTAGATAACTAACTACGAGAAGGAAGTAGAGGAGATGAAACACATGACGAGACAAGAGTTCGTGGCTGCAATAAGAAGGTTCTTATCCCGTAATTTTTTTTTTTTTTGATAAATTCTTATCCCTTTATTTGTTCTTCAAGAGACCTTGAATGTATAACTTCATATTGTAATGACAGTTTTATAATCAAAGAACATCGTGATCGAGTGCAGGAAAAGTAGCGGATTCTCGCGTGGTGCATCCATGTATCGTGGAGTAACAAGGCATCATCAACATGGAAGATGGCAAGCAAGAATCGGCCGAGTTGCTGGAAACAAAGATCTCTACTTGGGAACGTTCAGTAAGTATATGCACATATATAAACCGTGCTTATATAATCTCAAAACATATCACTAACTTTATATACTTGATTTGGAGATATACTTAACTATATTTCAAAAAAATAATTGTATAAAATAGATTGTCATGCTTATATTTATTATGTTTTGCTCAGGCACGGAGGAAGAAGCAGCAGAAGCATACGACATAGCTGCGATAAAGTTTCGAGGTCTAAACGCAGTTACAAACTTTGAGATAAACCGTTACGACGTGAAAGCTATCCTAGAAAGCAACACACTTCCTATAGGAGGTGGTGCAGCTAAACGACTCAAAGAAGCTCAAGCTTTAGAATCATCAAGAAAACGCGAGGAAATGATAGCCCTAGGCTCAAATTTTCATCAGTATGGTGCAACAAGCGGCTCGAGCTCTGTTGCTACGAGCTCTAGGCTTCAGCTTCAACCATACCCACTAAGCATTCAACAACCTTTTGAGCATCTTCATCATCATCAACCTTTACTTGCTCTACAGAACAACAACGATATCTCTCAGTATAATACTAATGCTCATGATTCCTACAGTTACATTCAGACGCAGCTTCATCTTCACCAGCAACAAACCAACAATTACTTGCAGTCTTCTAGTCACAGCTCGCAGCTCTACAATGCTTATCTTCAGAGCAACCCTGGCTTGCTTCACGGATTTGTCTCTGATACTAACAACAACACTTCAGGGTTTCTTGGAAACAATGGGATTGGTATTGGATCAAGCTCAACCGTTGGATCATCGGCTGAGGAAGAGTTTCCAGCGGTTAAAGTCGATTACGATATGCCTTCTTCTGGTGGAGCCATAGGGTATGGAGGATGGAATACTGGAGACTCTGTTCAAGGATCGAATCCAGGAGGTGTTTTCACAATGTGGAATGAATAAAAGATGGTTAATGGTTTATGTGTTTCTTGTGAGGCAAGGTAGGGCTTGGAATAATTAGCTATTTTTGTTTCCTTGTTTTGCAAGCATTAGGATCGGCTGGAGTCTTCTTGATTAGCAGAGGATTTAGTTTTTTTTTTCTATTGACGGCGAATATGAAAAATTTGTAGACGGTGGTTAACAGAGTCCTCGAGGGTTAGTTTTTTATGGGTACTACAATAGTATAAGATAAGAAAGTACCCAAATTTTGTTTAAAAGCTAACCCTTCTGACTAGTTTCTCAAACTTGTAATTCGTTTTATAATTAAAGATTTATCTTTCTTCTGTTTTTATACCTATTTCTGAGTTTAAGTACGCATAGTTTTAGCTTTCTTTATAATCAAGACTTGTTTAGCTTTCTTTAGTCCATGTACGCAAGTTTTGCTCATTACTAAAAAAAATATTTTATAATATCAAAGGCCTCAACAAACTCAAATGGCAAAACGAACGTAAATCTCGGGTCACAATACATAGACCCCTTTTGGAGGAGTTTTATAAAAACACATCAGTGAGGAGAATGTTGAGGAGATCGTCCACTATATGTGTTAAAAATGGCTATGAGACCCGTCTTTGTCTATCACTACCTACTAGAAGTCGGAGCAAATGATAGCAACACTTATATTTCACTATCGCATTCGTATGTGGAAAAAAAACTTACAAGCTTCTATTCACAAGAGCATTTTTCTATGAGAAATTATCTCAACATGCAAAACAAACATTTGTGTGTTGATTTGGATGGTTATTTTTCCTTTTCTCAACTTAATTAGTACGTGGTAGATCCTGACGAATAGTATTTATTTTTTTGAAACGGACTTTTATCGTAGCCAAAACTCAGTTTTTGCAAACATCGCAACAAATCTTGCTCCATAAGAGCTAGAGATTTTATGATAAGATAGAAAGTAAGAGAAGCTTAAGCAAGAAGAAGAAACGAGATTTGATCATAAATTGGTATCTATAATATGTAAATTTTTTCTTCCTTTGTACACATAGCTTTTGAAATATAGCTGTTAAAAAAAAAAATTTTGAAATATAGAGAATAATTTTAAATAAGAATTCATGTTATATTCTATATGAGTCAATTTTTTTTTTTTTTTTTTTTGTTGCAAAAATTGCTACAAATCTCACTTCATAATAGCTAGAGATTCCGAAATAAGAAAAAGTAAAAGAGAATCAAGTAAGAAAAAGAAGATTTGATGACATAGGTACCATTACAAAGTTACAAACATTTTAAAATATAATTTATGATATGTTAATTTTTGTTCTTTTATATATTAAATTTTTAAATATAGAAGTCTATTTTTAAATAAGAATTCACAAACATTTAAAAAATAATAGTAACATTGAAAAATCTAGATATATATTATAAAAAAAACATTGAAAAATCTAGATTTATATTGTACTCTAGATATTAAGCAAAAAAAGCTAATATCATTTTCAAATTATTGGTAAATTTCTTGAAAAATGTCACTGAGTAGTTCCGTTTCAAAAAAAAAAAGTGAGTTAACATTTGGAAGACGCACAATAACTTTTTTCCAGAAAAGTAAAACGTATTGAAATTTTTGAAATGAGTAAAGAAGAAGCCAATTATAAACGTACACGTCATAGCCGACTTTAGCACAAACGGTGTGAAATGAAAATATAAACGTCGCTACAAAAAAAAAATCAACAATAGAAGCCAAAAAAAAAAAAAGAGCCTAAAAAGCCTACCTTTTTTTCTCTCCTCTATCTCTCAGCTTCTGCTGGATCTCTCCAGCAGACACGATCTTCTTCTGAGAGATTCGTAGGGTAATGGGCTTTCTCTTCTTCTCTGTTTTGATTTTTTGTTTGTATCAGTTGTGGGTTTCGATTTCGATTTCAATTTTGATTTTCCTCTTTCTGTTGTGAGGTTTTGTTCTGTAGACTTATGTTCTGGGTTTTGTCTCTTTTTGTTGATTAGGGACCGATCGATCAAGGCTTCTCGGGCAAACAGGTGATTTAAATTTTGGTATTTGATTTCTAGTTTTTATTTAGGGTTCAATTGTAAGCTAAAAAAACGATTTTTTTTTTAGTTTTTATGGTTTGATTTGATTGCTGAGTAATATTTGCATGTGGGTTTTTGTAATTTGAAATGAACTGTTATGTAAAAATTGTATCTTTTGTTCTGATTTAAAAGGCTAATTCTGAACATTTCATTTCTGTGGAAAGATTAGAGTGTTGGTACAAAGTGAGATTAGCTATGTGGGTTTTGTATACTTTTTGAAATTTTGAAACGAATTGCTATGGGAAGTTAAAATTTGATCGGATAGAAATGAGATTTGGCTATTTGGGTTTTGTACGTTTTAGAACTATGGAATGAATATATCTGGAAGTTCTAACTTTTATGGTAGATATATAAAGGGCTAATTTCTAATATTTCATTTCTGTAATGAATATCTATGGAAGCTCTAAGTTATTGTAGATAGAAAGAGTTCATTTCTAACATTTCATTTCTGTTATGTTAGTTGGAAATGAGATTTAGCTGCTCTGCTGTTTATAAATGATTCGTGTACGCGTCTATTTATTTAATATCAGCTGTGTGCTTTTGAGGACAAGGTAGCCTAGATATTGCACTCCTGTGAGGTAGCTTATGTGTGGAAGTCATGTTTTTGTGGGCTTTGTTTGTATTTTTAGGTTCTAGCGTTTGCATAAAAACGATTCTAGGTTTCCTTATGTTCTCTTCCTTTTACGTATTTAAGATCTTGAACCAAGAGGAAAGGGCTCATAGGTAGTTTGGTTATAGATTATGAACGTCATGTGTAAGGTATGTAATAGGTTATTTCATGAAAAGAATATGTTCATCTACTTATGTAACTGATGGACTTATTATGTGTATACATAGTGAATCTGTCGAGAATTGTATTTCTCTTTCTATGTTACTAAACTAAGGATCACTGATATTAAGTGCAGAAATGGACCACGACAAGACAGGATGCCAAAGCCCACCAGAAGGTCCTAAGCTGTGTATCAACAACTGTGGTTTCTTCGGAAGCGCTGCCACAATGAACATGTGTTCGAAGTGTCACAAGGATATGCTGTTTCAACAGGAACAGGGTGCTAAGTTTGCGTCTGCGGTGTCTGGAACATCATCATCCAGCAACATCATGAAACAAACCCTTACTGCTACGTTGGTTGATGTTGAAACCAAATCTGTTGAGCCGATGACTATCTCTGTACAGCCATCCTCTGTCCAAGTCGTTGAAGAGGTAGTAGCAGCTGAAGAAGCTGCAAAACCAAAAGAAGGACCAAGCCGATGCACTACTTGCAATAAGCGGGTTGGCTTGACTGGATTCAAATGTCGCTGTGGTAACCTCTTCTGCGGATCACACCGCTATGCAGACATACATAACTGCTCCTTCAATTACCATGCTGCTGCGCAAGAAGCTATAGCTAAAGCAAACCCAGTTGTGAAAGCAGAGAAGCTCGACAAAATCTGAAAATTCTAAGTTAAAATTTCTCTGATTTCAGGTACACCGGTGTTTCCTTCCTCCTGTCTGTGTGTGGTTCAAGTATCTCTCATGTTTAAAAAGGTTTTTATATAAGGTCGAATGAAAAGCGTGCTTGATCTTTAGCTTCTTCCATCTCTCTGCAACATTTGTGGTGTGAAACTTTATATGATCTTGTGTTTGCAAAGCAGAGATATGTGCTCTTAAAATATATATGCTTTGATGTGTCTCTCTTTATTATTATTTTTGAGCACTGTGTTTATGTTTCATGTTTGGTCTGTATCATAACAGAGATTTTCTCTGTAGCTTCGTGAAGCTTATTTTTTTTTTAAAAAAAGGCTTATGTTTGTCCTTCAATGGAGGGTTTAGGTCTCAGGTTGATTCTGGTGTAGAGACTTGAGATTTATGTAACTTTGCAGAGTCATCAACTTTTAACATCTTGGTCGATGATCACTCAAGAGTTCGCTTCTCTCGGTTTTGATTACGAACGTTTCTTATAACCGAATAAACTGGTTAGCCTTCACCGGAAACTTCCAAAAACCAATCATCCGAAAACTCATTAATTTGTAACCTATTTGGTATTCATTCATAGGAACCAAAAAATAACATTATAGTAAATATGTACAAATAGTATAATGGAGTTGGATAGCTATCTTATATTTATTAATAACTTTAAAAATTATACCTAATTTTACAAGTTAGAAATTTATAACTAATTTTACAAGGTTTGAAAAATATATATTTATATATATTTTTTAAATAAATAAAAGACCATATCACCCTTGTTTATTATTTATTTAATTACAAAACGAAATTAATTAATTTTAAATAATATAATTAACATTTGATTTATTTTCAATAATATAAATAGAAATCATAACTAATTTAACTTTGTTTTAAAATTAATGATTTTGTTATAAAAACTTAATATCTAATAAAAAAATTATATTTTAATTTTGTATATAATTCTTTTTGTACCTTTATTTATTCATGATAGACTTTCATCATTTTATATTGATTTTTAATAAGTTGATTTATTGAATTGTCGATTTATATTTTATTTCAGTCAATTTGATTTTTTCATCATCGATTTATTTATAACAATTAACTTATATAGTTGACTTATTTATACTGTTGACTTATTTTTTGTTAGTCGAGTTATATATTTTTTGAGATTATTTGCTAAAATACCTTAAATTTTGTCAAACTTTTGCAAACTACACCACAATTTACAAGATTGGAAATCTATCTTTTATGTTAAAAAAAAATTACATTCTTGTTCTTAGTTAATAACTTAAAATTAAAATATATATATATATATTTTGATTATTTAATTTTTATAAATAGTGAAAAATAAATAAGTTAAATATAATAAAAATTTAATTTTAAAATTAATTCGAATTACACAATATATATATATATATTTTGGATTTAGTTGAGATTTTAGATATATATATATATTAAATTAATATTTGATAACCAATATTATGTTATTTTCTATTGAGTTATATTTTAAGAATGCAAAAAACCTAAATATTTTCATTTAGTCTAGATAAGTTTTTACAAATTAATTATAAATTTCAATTATATAATCATAAAAATATTTTAGATTTTTAAATTTAGTTAAGATTTTTATGTATAATTTATTAATTTTACATAATAATTTTAATTGATAACTACAATTAAAGTGTTTAGATAAAAGATAATTATAGTGTCTATAGAAGATAAATCCATGAAAGAATAAATTATAAACTAAAATTAAATAAAAAATTATTTAAAATTAAAATTAATGATTAATAAAAATTATATTCTATATTTTGTAGTCAACATAATTAATTTTTAATTAATTATGAATTTAAACTATAAGATTAAAATAATATTATGAAATTTAAAATTTATTTAACTTCTTACACGAAATTCGTTTTAATAATTATAATTAGTTTTTTTGTTATTTTAAAATTATTTATTTAAAAACAATTTCATGAACATAAATTAAATTAAGTCAATAGTTTAAATAATTTAACTATGTAAATAAATCAACCAATGAAAATATAAGTTAACTTTTATAAAACAAGTCAATGGTAGAAAAAATTAAGTCAGCAGAAATAAAATATAAGTCGATAGTTTGATAAATCAACTTTATTAATAAGTCAACATAAAGTTTAATATGTCTACCAAGAATAAACAAATCTATGAAAAATACAATAATTTAAGTATAAGTCAGCTATTATATAATAAATCGATGAAAAAAAAACTTAAGTCGACATAAGTAAAAAATAAATCGACATTTCAATAAATTAGCTTTATTAACAAGTCAACATAAAATAAATATAAGTCTACCAAGAATAAATAAGTCTACAACAAAATAATAGAAATCAGCAAACAAAGACAATAAGTCAATAGTTTAAATATGTCGACTATGTAAACAAATCAACCAATAATGTATAAGTTGACTATTATAAAATAAGTCGATGGTAAAAAAAAAAGTCGACATAAAAAAAAAATTCGATAGTTCAATAAGTCAGCTTTATTAATAAGTCAACATAAAATTATACAAGTCTATAAAAAATAAATAAATCTACGAGAAAATAATTTAAATCGACTAACAAAAAAATAAGTCAACAGTATCAATAAGTCAAGTATGTAAGTCAACGGTTATAAAATAAGTCGATGATGAAAAAACTTAAGTCGATAGAAATAAAATATAAGTCACCAATTCAATAAATCAACTTATTAATAAGTCAATATAAAATAATATAAGTCTATGATGAATAAAAAATAAGTATACAAAAAATATATACAAAAATTAACTAATTAAAATCCAACTGTGTTTCCCTTTTTTGTTAGATATTAGTTTTCATAACAAAATAATTAATTTTTAAACAAAGTTAAATTAATTATAATTTTATTTATATTATTAAAAATAAATTAAATGTTAAATGAATGATTTAAAATGAAAATTTTTGTTTGTAATTAAATAAATAATAAATAAGGATAATTTGATCCTTTGTTTATTATAAAAAAGGTATTTTTCAAAACATATAAAATTAGGTATAGTTTTTAAAGTTTGTAATAAATATGGGGTATTTATCCAACTCCACCTATTTTTTTCTTGTAAACTTATTTATTCTTGATAGACTTACATATTTTTATGTTGACTTATTAATAAAGTTGATTTATTGAACTATCGACTTATTTTTTTTCTATCAACTTATTATTCACCATCGACTTATTTTAGAACAGTTAACTTATACATGATTGGTTGATTTGCGTACATATTCGACATATTTAAATTATTGACTTACTGTCTTTGTTTGTTGATTTATATTATTTTCTTGTAGACTTATATCATTTTATATTGACTTGTTAATAAAGTTGATTTATTGAACTCTCGACTTATTTTTTAGTTCTATGAACTTAACTTTCTCTTAATCAACTTATTTTATAACAACCGACTTATACTTGATAAGTTGATTTATTTACATAGTTGATATGCTTCAAATTAACCCTAAAGCTACTCTCTCAAATTAAGAGATCACTGTAATACTTAGGGATCAAAATCCACAAGGACTCAAGTTCACATAATAGATTTTTCAGTTATTGAATTAAGCTAAACTAAATAAATTATAATTAAAAATAACAAAGGAATGCTAATAAAACGGTTTTAAATTCAAGTGATGGAGAAGCTAGACTTAGGGAATTCCGTCAAGGTAAATCAAAATCGTGAATTGGGCAGATTTAATTAAGGACCTAATTAAGTTCCGTTCCTAAATTTAAAACACTAATATCAAATCTATCAACTCTCATTGCAAAGACTATCTATGACTAGATTCTTAGATTCCAAATCTCTTTGTAAACCTAAAGAACAAGAACATGCATTAATCTCAAGTTTGATAAATTCACAAAACTCTTAAACCAAATCTCTTTGCGAATAGTAGTTTTGCTCATCTAAGACTATGTCGAGATATCAACAACACTCTCATGTCTATCAATTATCTTAATATCTAAATTATAGGTTATCAATCTAGAACTAGTGTTGATATCAAATCTAGATGAAGAACTAGTATGATTATCCTAATAAAGCTATGCCCAATTCAACAATTCATCTTTAATCTTTGGAAAACTCTAAATCTGACAAGATGATTACTCAGACATAATTAATGGATCACAAATCATGATCTGAATAAATTGCATTAAGAAAACAAATAAAAAATAAAGGGAATTCAAAATCTTCTCTCTACAAGGTGAGTTCGGATCTGTCTCTCATCAATAGTTCTCTAAGAGGTTCTTGCTAGAATAAAGCGTAAGTCCCTAAAACTAAGAAAAAACCCTAGATATATAGTAAAAAATACGAAAAAGACTTGAAGTGTAAATATGTGGAACTTCTGGGGCAACTTTGTAATTCTTTAAACTTTGACATAACTCGTGGTGACCTCTACTCGTGATCAGTGTCGCCCGACACTGATGAGTGGTGTCGATCGACACCAGTTCTGTGGATTGTCTCCGAGTTGATCTTCTAAGCTATAAAGCTCCATATGCTCCAAAATGCTCCAACAAAATTCAGTTCGTACTTGTACCTATAAAGACTCAATATACATAGAAAATATTCTAAAAACAACACTTATACCATGGTTAAAGACCATAAAAACCATAATATATCAACTCCCCCAGACTTAGCCTTTGCTTGCCCTCCAGCAAACAGAAAACCAAACACAAGGAAGAAGTTTAAAAACATGAAACTCACAACTTCATCAGAGCACCACATTCACATTCACCTTAGTAATCCACTAGAAATTTCTTACCTGACAAGATCCAGACCACCATGTAGTTCATCGCTAGCACTCACAGTTTTCCTGATAATACCCACAACTTCACAACATAATCTCTTGTAAGCCCTTCATCGCTGGGTCTCATCTCTGATTTCAATGCCAATAACCTTCTAGACTCATTGTCGTTCAATACCAAAACAAGAAAACTATACAACACTTGATACTCTTTCTCTCTCCCAGACTTATTCATTTCTTATAAATTTTTTTTTATAATTCAAAGAGGTAAGCGAATAATGGTATCACGGGAAAATCTTAACCTCGCTTCGGCATTTGCGTGATCATCTCTATATATGTGTAAAATAATGGGGTGGAAATTTTCCTACCCCTTTACACAAAAGAGAATCATTTCATCTTTTACATATTAATTAATTTGATCAAGGGAGAGGAGTACCATTTATATTCCAAAAAAGTTGTATCATGTCTGGTATGAATGAGGAGTCAAGCCCTTGGAACATTGGTCACATTGATGAGATAAAACAGATAGCTCTGATAATGCGGATTTCTGTTGGAAGTATAGGAGTCTCAAGTCAACCGGTCAACCTCTTATTTTTCCATTAGTCTCAGATTCATGTCAGCGTTGAATCAATGGTCACTTAAGCTTACTGGAAACTGTAGTGGTTTCCTCGGTACTATCATTGTTTCAGACTAATTTGTCGATTTTTTTTGTTTGTAAACTTATTTATTCTTGGTAGACTTATTAAATTTTTTGTTGACTTGTTAATAAAACTGATTTATTGAATTGTCGACTTAATTTTTGTCACCATCGACTTGGATTATAACAGTTAATTTATTATTGATTGGTTGATTTTTTACATAGTTAACTTATTTAAACTGTTAAGTTATTTTTTTATGTTCATAAAATTATTTTTTAAATATATTTTTAAATTAACAAAACTAATTATAATTTTAAAAACTAATTTTATGTAAAAACTTAATTAAATTATAAAATTCAAAATATTATTTTGATTTGTTATTAGGGTCGATGACAAAGATGGAGTTTACGATCGGTGTGCGTCGTCTAGAGTCCGAGAGAAACTAGTTTTGATTTTTTGATAAATCAATTATTGTTTATTTTTTTTTTATCTAAACAGTTTAATTATAGTTATCAACTCAAATTATATATTAAAATTTTTAATAAATCCAAAAATTTTAAATATTTTTTTTGTAATAAATTATATATTACATAATTGAAATTTATAATTAATTTGTAAAACATTATCTGGACTAAATCATATTTTACTAAATAAAAGTAACTAACTTAATAAAAATTATACATTTGTTATTGGGCAAAAAACTATTTTTTTGGTATTCTTAATTCATAATTAATTTTGAAAATTTATTTATCTTAAAATATAACTAAATAACACAATAATAGTTATTAAATAGTAATTAAAAAAAAAATATATATATATATATATATCATCTAAAATCTCAACTAAATCCAAAACATCATAAAAAATATTATATTTTGAAAATCGAATTAATTTCAAAATTAAGTTTAATTTTTTGTTTATTGTATTTAAATTACTTATTTTTAACTGTTTTTAAAAAATTATATAATTAAAATAGTTAATTTTTATTTTTTAAATTTAATTCATTAGCTAAGGACGAAAATATCATTTTGGTTTAACATTAAAAGTAGATTTCTAATCTTTTAAATTATGTTGTAGTTTGCAAAAGTGTAACAAAATTTAGAGTAGTCTAGCAAATATCTGATTATATAAAGCTTGGTTGCACTCACGAGATCTCGACATGTGTCAAAGTTCTAATTAGCAGGATTACGACACGTGTCACATGATCGATTAGAATTTGACACGTATATAAAAATTAAGTTATTTTTGTTTTCTTAATCAAAAAGGAAAAGAAAAAAATACTTTTTATTTTTTAATTTTCCTATTTAATATATGTTAAATTTTATTATTTTAATAAAATTTAAACTTTTCTGTTCAAATTTAGATTTTTAGATTTTATATTATTTAAGTTCCAATAAAAAAGTTTACACGCTTCTAATTATTTGAATGAAACAAAAGTATTTTGTATAATCCACCTAATTTATTGTTTTAATTGGTAAAGTTTTCAATAAATCTTAGAGCAAGTTGATTGGATTAACCCATGAATCAATCAAATTTAATGGATCGAATTAATACATAAATCGATTGAATTTAATGGATCAAATGATTAAATAGATAACCTCACAAACACATAATTTGTTTTGTTATAACTTTATCATCATAAAATAATAGAAATTAATCAATTGTATGAAATTCAATAAATTTACATTTTTCATGAAATTAGATGTTTAGTGAGAAATATTTGTCATGAATGTAAAAAAAACCCGAACATCAAACAAGTTATAAGTGCAAAACCCCTAAATAAATAAGGATGAACAAACGGGAATTTGAGACGATATATTGTGGGAAAAAAATTAGAATTTGAACATGATGATTGTTGACTACTTGCAACTTATAAGAGAATATAAGTTGTGCATTGACACAGAGTGAATCATCAACGTCAACTCGGTGAACCAAATAAGCAACTCAGTGGTAGCAAGAGTGTGAGGAGTTGATCTTATATACAAATTATCATGAGTACTGAAATGAGATTCAAGAATAATCACTAAATAGTTTTTTTCTAATTCGAGAGACGGAGATCCTCTACGAGATAGTTGCTTCTGTCGGAGCCAATATCCGATGCATAAATATGGATCCAGAGGAGGGAGAAAGGCGGTGAGGCTTCTTCTAAGGATTGAAGATGATGGTGGGTGGGAATTCAACAACAAAAAATAAAGAAAACCACAAAAAACATCTTCATATATAGATCCCGAGATATAAATAAAAATTAAGAGCTGGTGACGAAAAAACTGAGCTAGAGGATGTTGTCGGAAAACGCTAGGAGACAAAGAAAATATATTCAATTGGGAACCAAAATAAGATCTGAACAAGAGGAGAGCAAAGAGACAACAAAGATCTTGCTGGAAGAATGTTTCATCGAGATTTATTTTTCTAGATCTCACATGGTGGTTGGAAAAACAAACGAGAAGATCAAATAACTCTTGTATATAATCTAGTTTTTTAATATCTTAATAATGAAATTGTAATATATAAATTTAAATTATATTATTCCTATAGAAAACCAAATTTATGTAAATAATTAACTTTTCTCTATAACCAAACATGCTTTCTAATTATCTCTCTCTAAGACAGTTTTAAAATGTATCATTAACAACAAATTTTTAATTTAATATTTTTTTTTCAAAATTTGATTTATTTTAAAATTTAGAAACACGTCCATCCGACGGACCTTAATCTAGTTGATCTATAAACTCGCATCAACTATTTTAGTTATATTGTATTGAATTTAGAATTTAAATTTTTCTTTTTTTTTAGTTTACTAAACTCCTAAAGAAAATTCAAAACACTTCATTACAATAGTACTGATATAACTGACTCAATCACTTCATTACAATAGTACTGATATAAGTGACTCAATTAACTTTTGGAAAGAGATGTCTTCTTCAATAATTTCCCAACTGTATTTTGCATGATCCCCAAGAGCCCACGCAGGTTGGGTCTGACGTTGTACGTACGAATGCGTACGATAATGACTCAGCTTTTGTTTATTTGTTGTCTAATTTCACCAAAATAAACCACACACCAAAAAAACATGCATCATTTTCTTAGTACTAAGGCTACGAATTGAATAGTGACAAAGAAACAAACGGAAAGGGATGGGTTAACAAATGCAATTAATATGTATTTTGTGAATTGTACTTGGACTTCATATATATATTTCGAGCAGTTGAAGTATAGAAAAAATATTAAAATTTTATAACTATTTTACGAAAATTTCGTTCGTTGTCCGCTTTCCTCTTCAAAATCAGAATCAGAATCGGAAGCTTTTGGAAGCTTATTTCCATAACACTTCCAAAAATATTATGATATCTTCAAATTGTTTTGAAGATCTAGAGTTTGCTCAATAATATATATCCATGATATCAACTCTCAGAATATTTCTTCATGAATGAAACTTTTGAGAATTGTTAATGAATATTCCCCCATTAATGAAAGCTAAATAAAAACATGGCAAAAAAGTGTTTGATATGTTAGATGCGAATAAAGAAGCATGACTAATGGAGATTGTTGAGATAACAATGAGTAAAGAAGAAGAAGGAAAAGATAAAAGAATTATCTAGGAAGAGTTACAATTTATGTGAAAGGAAACAAAAAATGCAACTGTAAAACTTATTTTATGGTCCAAAACTTTCTACTATGTTTCATGTCACTGATACAAAGTAGGAGATGAGTTTTGTCCATAAAACATCCACTAAGGTTTGCTTGAATGTTTTTAAACTTTGTTATATAGTTTAAAATATATTTATACACATAATATTTAAACTTCTCGATAAAAATATTAACTATTTTCTAATGGTTTTATTTTGCTACATTAAAAAAGATCACATGATATACTAATTAGACTAATCTGTCATAAAATAAAATAAAATAAAAAATATAAAGAAAGAAAAGAAACCCGAGGCATAGCCCAGGTATTTAGCTAGTATTTTTTTAAAAGTCGTCTACATTTTTATACGCTTCTGTTTCCGCATACCCGTTTCTTATTTCATGCAACTTAGCTATTATTAGGATAGCCATTCTTGTTTTATCAGCTAAAGAGCAGCAATTTGGAATTCTGATGAAGATCTACTTGAATTTGAGCTTCATGATTCCTTAATCCGTTGTTAATTGCCTTTACTTTAAGCTAATTTTAGTAAATTGAGCTTTGAAACTCTTTTTTTGGAGTTTTTTAAAGTGTTTCATAGTACTTTAATCTATCGTTAATTACATATACTTGACGTTAATTTTAGTAGATTAAAGCTTTGAAATTTGTGGATTTATTTTATAGCTTCGGAGGCGTGTGGTACCTCTTGAGTTTCTTCAACAGCTCAAAGCTTGAATAAATTCTGGTGTTTCCAAATTCTTTGTCCTGTAGAGTGCATTTGTCCTCTGGATTCTGCTGTTCTGAGTCGTATGAATATGTAATTCTGAATTAGTCATCTGATTTGTGCTTCTTATATGGCATGTAGACTGATATCAGACCTGGTGGTTGTCATTGTATCTGCAACTTGTGCTGGTATCACTTTGCTTGTGCTAGACAGCCGGTCTGATTCTCATGCAACTCTTATTCTCTGTCATTATGTATTTAGGTTTCAGTATGATGTCTCGGTCTTCTGATTGTTGTAAATCATTCTGTGCTTATGCAGGTTATTACTGGATATTTGCTAGCAGGATCTGTAATTGGGCATGGAGGATTGAACTTCATCAGCGAGATGGTCCAGGTATGCTCTGTGTTTGAGTCTTTTGTTCAGTCCTAATAACTTTGATTGACAGATTCCTTTCTTAATGTCTCGAATGTTTAGTTAGGTCAGCATTAGTGTAGGAACTGTTACTTCTTAAGGGTCTTTTACTAAGATATTACACTCAGCAAGACAGTAGTAATGATTCATCTTTGTCTACAAATTCTTTTCTTCTATGAGGAAACCCAAATTTAGTTTTTATAATGCGATGCATAAGAGAGACCGTAGTTCGTCTTAGGATACAAAATCTAGAGCATTAGACTGCTGCAAATATGAGAATGTATAGTTTTAGTATAAAGATATATGATTTTACATGTGGTTTATGTAGCTTAAGTGCCGTGTCTTTGAATGTTAGACAGTTGTATTAGAAGTATTAACCCTAAATCTTCTGCAAATATACTCTCTATGACATGTTTTCAATCGGTCCTGTTTGCATATGTTCTACCGCAGCCGATGAGTCTACATCGCCACCAAAGCAGAGGAGATTGGAGCTTGGAGATCTCTCCAAAGTAGAGGAGCTTGGCTTCTTAGTGTCCTAGCCTTGGCTGCATTTTGGGCTTTGATGGCTTTAGTTTTAGCCATGGTGGTGATCCCGGATGACTTAGCTACTCTGGGTTTTTTTCAAGTAGTTTTCAATATTTTATTGGTTTCAGTTAGTTGCAGTGCTATATTGAATCCTGCAATGGTTGCACTTTTTGTTATGCTCATGTAGTTTTTTTTGCTTTTTAATTCATGCTACATAATGGATTAGAACGCTTATATTCTTTTGATCAATAACAAAAAAGTTGGCTTCGGGAACCGTATCAATTTCTGTGTCTACCTATTACTTTGTTTGCAAAATCACCTAATTACCCATAGTCATAGACACAGAATACTTCTCCATGATTTTTATTTTATTCATTAGTTAATAAACAATTTCTTAAAAAATTTCTATTAATTTAATAGTCGCATGTTATTAAAATTTATAATTTATCGTGGAGATATATCACGATTTATTTATAACAAAATCACAAATTAATTTAATAGTACCGGATTAGTTAAAATATATAATTTATTTTTTTGATTAATATATATAATTTAAATATATTACTCAAGTAAAACTACTTACCCAAATTAGAATTAATTCAATATTAACATGAATAACATATAATCATATGCAACACCAATCCTTATAATAAATTATAAATACAATTAAATAGATCATAATTTATTTACCTCTATCTATCTCCACTACTTATATATACTTTAAATAAATAACACACAATACTTTACTAATACATATAATTACTAATCCTATAAATTAATTCTAAATATACTTTAAACAAACTATATATTTTACTAATACATATATAAAATAAATAAAGTAAATCCAATGACTATTTATGTTTTCACTTTGTTTTATGCAACATCTGATGCTTGACCAAAATAAAGTTGATTCATTTCAACTGTTTGAACTTTTTTAATTCTATTTATTTGATTATTGAGATATTTAATTATGGTATTTCTTTTTTTATATTGGATTTATTTGTTAGTTGTTTTCATTTTCATTTATATGATTTTGGCTTTGCTTTAAAATAAAATCATAGTCCTATATGTTGGAATTTAATTTAAAAATTAAGATAAAATTATATATTTTCAAAGATTAAAATATTTGTAATTTGATACTAAAACAATGTTAAATATATTATAAACTGTAAAACAATAAAAAATAACAAATATATTTAAGGAAACAACTAAAATTAAGAGTAAAAAACACAAAATAGCAACTTAAAATTTGACAAAAGAATAAAAATATTTATAAATAGTAAATAGACATAAAAATACAAATTTATATTAAAACAATTGACATGCGGTGTACCGCAAGTACAAATCTAGTTATATTATAAAATTCTTTATTTGTATTAATTACATAAACAATAACCAATTATTATATGCCGTCGAAACAAAGAAAAAAAAAATCTAAGACAGCTGTAAACATAATAATCATAATCATAATAAATATTGTAGACATATAAAATGCCAATGAACATATTAACATAGCACCCATCATTTTATATCTCACCACCACAGTTCTAAAATGACCGAAGCAATGCCAACGCAGGGATCCAAACATGACAAAGTTTCAAAACCGCACATCATGGTGTTTATGTTTCATGCTTGGTACTGAGATTGTCTCTGTAGCTTCATGAAGCTTATTTAAAAAAAAAAGTTCGCTTCTCTCAGTTTTGATTACGTACGTTTCTTATAACCGAATAAACTGGTTAGCCTTCACCGGAAACTTCCAAAAACCAATCATCCGAAAACTCATTAATTTGTTACCTATTTGGTCTTTAGTATTTGGTATTCATTCATAAGAACCAAAAAATAACATTATGATAATAAAATTTGATATATATGAACAAATAGTTTTAGCTCTATAACTCACGTTCCTACAACTATTTTAGTTATATTGTATTGATTTTAGAATTTCAATTAATTTTTTTTATAAGTTTACTAAACTCCTAAAGAAAATTCAAAACACTTCATTACAATAGTACTGATATAACTGACTCAATTAACTTTTGAAAGAGATGTCTTCTTTAATAATTTCGCAACTATATTAGTACCCACTTATTAAACGGTTGCGTCATTTTCTTAGTACAAATGTAATTAATATGCGGGGCGATTCAACTTTTTTTTGGTTTATGTATTTTGTAATTTGTAGTTGGACTTCATATATATTTCGAGCAGTTGACGTATTAGAAAAAACTATTAAATTTTGATAACTATTTTACTATGTAGTACATAAGTTTCATTCGATGTCTGTTTCCCGCTTCAAAATCGGAATCAGAATCAGAAGTTTTTGGAAGCTCACAGAAGCTAATTATTTCCATAACACTTCTGAAAATACCCTTTTAAAAATCACATTAAAAAGAATTAATATACTATTTTTGCTTTTGTGCTTATTATTTTTGTCTTTTATCTCTAAAGAATTTTGCTTACAAGAATTATTTTAATCATATGTAATATAGTGAAAGTGATTAATCTGATTAGGTGAATGAGACTATCTTGAAAAAATTTGATTTTGATGATCTTTCTTTTGACAATATAAAATTTTAGGCGGATTTTTAATTGAGTTGACATGAATATGTTGATTTAGATATTTATTTATTTATTTATTATTAGTTGAGGTGTATAAAAATGAGGCACTGAATTAATGTTATTCATAACAATTTTAATACATTAGATGTTATATATAAAAATTGAGTTAATTTCATAATAATTATTAATATAGTATAATATTTTAATGTTTATTTACATATATACGCTTGCAACCCATATCCGCTTTTAAAAAGTCGCTTCTATTTTTTTTTATGTTTTCGCTTTCGCATATTCGCTTCTAATTCTATATGCAACTTAGCTATTTTACCCAAGATACATTATTAGGATAGTTAGGAATGTTGAGACGGCTTTTTTACCAGGCCCGACCCGAGCCTATTTTGAGCATGTCCGTGTTGAACCCATTTTTTAAAAAAACCACATAACCCGATACTCGAACAGTGTAACCCGAACAAAACCTGTAGGTTTTGGGTATACCCGCTTGGGTACCCGTATTGATTTTTTTTGGTGTTTTTAGTTTAATTTAAAAAAAATATAGAAAAATTGAAATTAAATATATAAGATGAATAAATTGAAAAGGCTATGTTTGTAAAATTTGAATTTTACAATTTTTTATAAAAAAAATTTCATGGTATTTTTATGGATTTAAGAATTTTTCTTCCTTCCTCCATTTTTTTCCTCGTTCAACTAGCTTCTCTTGAATACAAACAGGTAATGTAAAAATTATACAAAATGATTAGTGAAAAATGGCGCTATCCTTGATCAAGACATGTTTGGATACTGAATATTTCTAACAAAACACAACATATAACGGTTTTTGAGAAAATTAGTTTACTTATTTAAATTATGAGAAAAATTATTTTATAATAATTATCAGAAGTAGTAGAAATTAGGGTTCGACATTTTTGATGAAAGAAAAAATTGACATTTACATGTTTTTTTTAGGTAAATCCGAATTGAGTAAATCAGAATAAAACCCGGAATAAATAAAACTCATCTAGTTTAAGCCCAATAATCTTTTAATATAAACAGGCAGACCACTTACTTGATATTATAACCGGGTTTTGGGTACCCCATAGGTAAAAAACCATAATTAACATCCTCTAAATATAGTCATTCAACTTGTTTTATATGTTTCCCATTATGTCCAAACCATACGTGTTTGGCGTTATCTATATGATCTATTTGTATCGTACCGCATAGTATGCGTTATTTGAAGCCAATTTAAATGGTGAAATATTTTACGATAGCAATACAAATATATAAGCTTTTAACATTATGCCGTATATTTACAAAAATTTGTCAACAAATATAACACTATTTAAATTGCTATCGTAAAATAAAATAAAAGTTATATTTTTGTTTAAAATATTCTATGATAGCCGTAAAACATTTTTATGGTAAATGGTGAAAAAAGAATGAGAAAAAATGATTTTTGAAAATATATATTAATAAAATATTAATACATTATAGCTGAAAAAAGATTTTAAAAATGTTTGTTGACAATATACATAAATAAAATGCTAATACAATATAGCTGAAGAAAATATGATAAAAATAAAGGAATGGAAAAGATTAAAAAAAAAGGTGAAAGAAACTAAGAATGGACAACTAATGAATACAAAGTATTATTTATAGTATTAAAAAAATAAATGTTGTCCATGAATTTGATAGTGATTAAAGAAAAAGTACAGAATACAGAGTTCAAATATCGTTGATGGGGCACTTTACAGAGAATTATCATCACCAATAAGCCATAATCATTTCTACGATTATATCTATAAAGTTTTATAATATTAAGGGCAGTAGGGGACCGTTTATTTTTTACTTTCCTGGCCACGACCCTGCATAAGGCATATCTAATAATGATAATAAATAAGATAAATAAGATAATAAAAATATAAAATAAATCTAATTTAAAATAGTAATAATAATCTATAATAATATAAACTAACAAAGTATGAAGTATATATTTTTTGCGTTATTTAGTATATATTATTTGCGATGTCTAAAGCATGTACTTTACCTTAGACTCGGAGTTGATCATAATAAATGTAGACATATATAAAATGCCAATGAACGTATTAACGTTAGTACCCATCATTTTATATCTCACCACCACACTTCTTGCAAACAACAATCGCTAAAATGACCGAAGCAATGCCAACGCACATCATGGTGTTTCCATATCCAGCACAAGGCCACTTGCTTCCTCTTCTCGACTTAACTCATCAGCTCTGTCTACATGGCTTCACAGTCTCCGTCATCATCACTCCTAAAAACCTTCCATACCTCTCTTCTCTTCTCACCGCTCATCCAACGGCTGTTACTGCCGTCACTTTACCTTTTCCTCACCATCCTTCGATCCCTTCCGGTGTTGAAAACGTCAAAGACCTTGGTGGCTCTGGGAATCTCTTGATGATGGCTTCTCTTCGTAAGCTTCGAGAGCCTATCCAAAACTGGTTAAGTTCTCATCCCAATCCTCCGGTTGCTCTCATCTCTGACTTCTTCTTCGGATGGACTAATGATCTTGGTATTCCTCGCTTTGCTTTCTTTAGCTCTGGAGCATTCTTAGCTTTGATTATGAATTTTGTAGACGAGCTTAATCTCTATGATTCAACTGAGCCTATCTGTTTCACGTATCTTCCTCATTCGCCTGTTTTCAAGAAAGAGCATCTCCCGGTGCAAGTCCCTCAAAATCCGTTATCGGAAGATCTTGAAACTGTGAAAGACATCGCCATGAGTTTTTCGAGCTATGGTTGTATTTTCAATTCTTGTGAGTGTCTTGAAAAGGAGTACATGGATTGTGTTAAGAAGACCGTGAATCATAACCGGATTTTCAGTATTGGTCCGGTTTCTTCAATCGGTTTAGGTAGAGGAGATCTTGACTCCAATGTAGATGCAAAGGCCTTGCTGAGTTGGCTCGATAGATGTCCAAACGAATCAGTGCTCTACGTCTGTTTCGGAAGTCAAAAGGTGTTGACCAAAGAGCAGTGTGATGCTCTGGCTCTTGGTCTTGAAAAGAGTATGACCAAGTTCGTTTGGGTGGCTCGAAAAGACCCGATAGCCGATGGGTTCGAGGATCGGGTCGCGGGTCGAGGAATGATTATTAGAGGGTGGACTCCTCAAGTGGTTGTGTTGAGTCACGTAGCGGTTGGTGGGTTTTTAAGCCATTGTGGATGGAACTCGGTGCTGGAAGCAATGGCTAGTGGAACCATGATCTTGGCCTGGCCCATGGAAGTAGACCAGTTTGTGAATGCAAGGTTACTTGGGGAACATAAGGGTGTGGCGGTTAGGGTCTGTGAAGGGGGTACAACTGTGCCGGATCCGGATGAGTTGGGTCGGGTCATAGCTGAAACAATGGGTGAGTGTGGACATGAGGTACGTGGTCGGGCTAAGGAGATGGGAGGGAAGGCACGAGCTGCGACTGAAGCCGGAGGAAGCTCAAATGAAGATTTAGAAAGACTTGTCAAGGAATTGAGCTCTCTTTAAAGATATGAGTTTCAATGAATAAAAAGTCTTTCAAGAAGTTTATTTTCAATGAATAAAAAGTCTTTCAAGAAGTTTATTCAAATAAAAATGTGGTTTCGTTGTTTTTTTTTTTTAATAAAGAATGTGGTTTCATTGTTTTACAAGTTATTCATTAGAATAAGAACAATTGCAATTATGTAACATCAGTTAATCAAAATTCTTCAATCTAAAAAACATGTCACAAATAGTTTCACGTACTCTATAGAATCAAATAACATTGTTTTTTTAAAACGCTCAAGTTTATTATTGTATATACATAGCAATTTGGATTCTAAATAGATTGATAACGTTTTCAATATCAAACCAAATGTATTTCTAATTTGGAAATCGTAATAAGAAGTAAATTGAAAAACCTGAAGAACATGATCCGCCTAATTTAAAATTAGAGACCGTAAACAGTAGTATGAAATCCTCGTCTACTAAACTCCTATTTTAATTAGTTATATTGTATTGATTATAGAATTTCAATTAAAACTTTTTTTAGTTTACTAAACTCCTAAAGAAAATGTTTAAGCAAAACTCCTAATTTATTAACCAATCCAAAGACACTAAACATCGATGCAATGCAGAGAACAAAGCCAAAGGAAAATACTGATATAACTAATTCAATTAACTTTTTAAGAAGAGCTGAAATAAAAACTACATAGGCGTCGCAGAACGACATGCACGCTAACAAAGAAAAGTTGTGGCCAAGACCAATTCATTATTCAAATTTTTTAACGTACACACATTTCAGAGGGTAATTTAAGAGTTCCAAACACAAACCTAGGTTAAAGAGTAAGAGATCACTTACCTTTGCAAAAAGATGTCTCTTCAATAATTTCCCAATCCTTTCAATCCCTCTTGGGAGAGGGGCATTTCCAAAGGAAATGGACTAAAAACTGATTCCTGACCCACGAAAATTAGGTTTTATGTCCGAACTTCGAAATTAAAAAAAAAAAAAATTAATAATAATAATAATTTTCCAATCGTTTTCTGCATGACCCCGCACAACCTTATTGGGCCAACATGTTCGTTAGTGAAAAAACATAGTATTTAGAAGACATTGTAATAAGCATCAATTTACTCTTTAATCCTCTGATGCGCCGATGCTTCACCGATCGTTTCACTGTCCCGGTGAGTTTCACTTCTCGTAGTTGCTTTCTTCGCATGTAAATGTAATAAAGGACAGAAGTTAAGTAGATACCTAAAGCCACGTGTCACTATGTGAACTGCAAGATTGTGCAAAGAAACGTATGTTAGTCTACTTCGTAAAAACCCAGGACCGAATGGTCCGCATCTGTTGTACGTACGATGATGACTCAGCTTTTTGTTGTCTGATTTCACCAAAAAACATGCGGTATTAATATATCCATTTATTACACGGTTGGGGAGGCTGATATCATTACTCATGTCATTTTCTTAATACTAAGGCTACGACTTGAATAGTGACAAAGAAACAAACGGAAAGAGATGGGTTAACAAATGTAATTAATATGCGGCGCGATTCAACTTTCTTTTTTTTTTACCTAAGCAACATATTTGAAAGTGTTGGGATTTTCTTTATCCCTCTCCAAATAATCTCTGCTGATCAAATCCTCAATCCGTTTCTTTATCATCTTTATATCAGGCTTGAACATTCGGCTACGATGCTCAACACATTCCGAGACTAACTGTTGATGCGGCAACACTTTTCTGCTCTTCATGATCCGAACAACCGCTGCATCAATAGCATAGCGTTTATCTTTATTAACATCTTCTACTAATTTCTTCCGTTCATCCATTGGAGGAAGAGGCACCTTAATTCTCCGCGCTCTATCGTTGAACTTGGAGTTGAATTCAAAAAGATCGGTTTTAGAGATGTTTCTTGAGACTGGTTCCTTTATAAGAATCTTGTACTTAGCACATGACAGCGAATGAAGCAGCCTGACAAGATCTTCATGGCTAAGGTTAAGTTGTTCGAGGATCTCCTTGTAGCTTAATCTGTCTGTATTGTTGAAAAGCAAAAGCACAGCAGCCTGGTAGGTAGAAACGGTTAACTCTATTGTTTTTGCATCGAATTTACCAACAATCTGACAAGTTCCCACAGAATATATCCATGAAAGTCTCCTATGCTTGGTTTTCGTTTCATAAAAGCCTTTGAAAACTTCAATACATTTGACCATTTCATTGGGTATATTGAGGTCAAATGTTTTTTAAGTTGGCCAAAAACCAGTGGTAAGAACAGTAACAGTGAAATCAATCCCCATTGCAGTTTTCCCATTGGTTAGATACTGCTCAAACTCATTCTGGCTTTCTTTGGCCAATGTCATATCCGTCACCATACCCTCCATCTTAGAAGTAAACTGGCGGCCGAGTAGTTCTTTGAGCTTTGTAAGCATACTTCTTTCTTGTTCGTTACTAGCGCTGCGATCAAATAAGAGCCTACAGGCTTGCTTCTTCCTGTAAAATTCGGCGAAAAGATCTTTGTCACTTATATAAGAAAGCAGCTTAACCACATTCTCAAGCGTTCCTTCAATAGCTTCATCACTCAGCTTCTCACTTTCTCCCTTCTTGAGGATATTATCGCAAATAGTTGCAAGTAACTCTGCACTGGAATTTCCAGCCACTGTTTTGTTACAGAAGACTTGGAATGCCTCTGTCAATGCCTTATGAAAGAGGGTGTGGTTCTGAAAACATTCGGTCACATACACCATGTACTTATCGTGTAGCTCAATTACTTTTCTGATAAGCACCAGTTCACCGGTACTTGCAGCCTGATTGCTAGCTGCGTCGTCTGCTTGTTTGATAAGGGCATTCCCCTCTGCAATAACATGCTGTTTGAATACGTCTGCAACAGGTTCCAACCCTTGCTGGATTGGATTATAAAGCCTGTACATCCTAGAGAGATCATCCATCTTTCCATCTCTTAGCATTGCACGGCACCCTGAGTGCTCATTATCTAGAAGCTTTTTTCCAACCACTACCAACAATTCATTTTGCAATACCTTGAGTAGTTTTGTGTCAGTGGTTAAATGAAAATAGTGACCGACTCTCTCCTCCTTTCTTAAACATTCCTCAGACTTTCGCATGTAGTCAGGGCAAGAATCCTCCTGGATCCACCTTGACACCTTGCAAGAATAGTAAGATGCAGTATCTTTAAGCATGAAGCTTTCAAAATCCTCTTCATATTTATCCATCCCATTCCCAACATAGACATCTATTACGTTTTTCAATAGTGCCCTATCAATCTGTTCGCCCTCACGTTCTTTATGAATAAATGCTATTACAGCGTCTTTGGCCTTAGTCTTCATGTTTTGATAAACCAGGTCATGGAAGGATATCAAGCCAACATCATTCAGTGATGAAAGAGACCTCCGAGGAATGAAGTAACCGGTCAAGATAGTAGAAGAAGCGGATTAACCATCTAACCAGAACTTTATGGTTAGATCACCTCTTAACAAGCTCTCTCAGCATATATATATCATGTTTGTTGCATAAAGACGGCAACACCGTTTGCTGATTATAATCGGAAATTGCTGCCTTATACCTATCATAAAGGTCCTGAGAGTAATCATAAGGAACTTTCTGGACGCACATATTGTAGATAGTCCTGTGAATCACATAAGAATCCACTGAGGTAAGTATCTGTACATAACTATTGTAAAAAAACAACAAACATTATATAAACAAAACCTACGTGTAAATATGCATGTATTCTTCCGGCACAACTGGCTCAGGCAATCCTTCCAGAATCCTTTGCATCTTTCTAACACCAGTCTCCATGTAGGCCCATCCTTCCTCCAAGGAAACTGTAGTTGGGGCCATTCTCAGATCAAGCTTTCTTCAACCAAATTCAGAAGATTATCGCGGTTCCGATTTCACAGGGGAATTAGAGAGCTATGAGAATAGACAAGTGCGGGACTCAATGAAACAGTCTAGTCGAGAAACGGAAGATATATATATATATATATATATATATATATATATATATACGGTTTCATAAGGCGGTGAAGAATTATAAGTCCAACTTTTCCTCTTTTTTTATTTTTTGGTTAACATTTTCCTTTTTTTAATATATGGAAAGTAGAAAACTTTTTTTCCTTTTTTCTTTTTTTCTCTGCTAAAAAGAAACCTGTCAAACCGCGGTGCGACCACCCCGGCAAGGAAGACCTAGCCAAGTAACGATCCTTTACAGCACCGGATACATCATAAGATGATCGTGACCGTTAATCACGCTATGTTCATCAACCAGGGTTAAGGGCATGTCTCTTTAGAAATCAATGATACAAATGTACGAGCCTATAAAACATATCATGTTGAAGTACGGTCGTAAAATGTTATTCATAACAAATTTTTAATACATTAAATGTTATATATAAATATTGAATTAATATCTCTCAAAAAAAATTTCTCTCAAAAGTGATATTCCAAATCAACATTTTTTCTTTGTTTTCTGCAATTTTTGCCGGCCGGCGTCGATTTCGGTGTCGGCTATACTCTTTCTAATGATATTATAAATAATTTAGATTTTATCTATCAAAACATCAATATTTGAGGACGGTAAATTGAAAAGGCATGAACCTCACTGTATCTTTTTCTTCTATAGATGAATTTTAGTGGTCTCCATTATTGTTGTTATGTGGTTATAAGCTCCCAATTTTCTAAAAATTTATCTTTTCTAGCATTCCCTTCAAATGATTTTCTTCTTCGGTGGATATTGTTAATAGTTAACGATTTTAAAACCGGCCATTCTTACCTTGCGGGTGAAGGCTGTTATGATCTCGGATGATGGGGTAATGTTCTTACCAAAATCAACTACCTTCGGATTTGGAAGCGGATTGAAATTTAAGATTCTGGATTAAGGAGTACGGCGTTTATATAAATATTTTGATAGATTATAGTGGGTGGAAAATGAGCCATATTTTTCTCTAAATATTTCTTTGTTGTTAGTTATTTTATGTCTCTCTTCGTAGAATTGATTCCGGCGAAGTTATCATTTGTGATGGTTCTGCCGGTTTTTCTATTGGTTTGTTAAAGTCTGCTTAAAGATAAATTCATACAGAGACAACCATTGGATGTGGAGTTTGGAGTCTTCATGCATTGGTGTTTTGAGATTTGCGATGTTAATATGGTGTTTCATAGTCAGTGATAACCAAAAATCAGAATAGCTTGAATTCGAGTTCGGAGAAAAAAAATAACAGATTTGTTTATTTTTTAGCAAGTAAGACACTTCTAAAGAAGAAGCATCGCCAAAATTTGCTTCTTAAGTTTTATCGTTCTTTAGCCATTTTGTTTAGAGTATATGTATATGGATCATATCTATGTAATTTTTGTAAACTCTTGATCGAAGTGATAATAATAAATAGGTGTTAAATATATATATATATATATATATATTGAACTAATGTTATTCCTAATAATTTTTAATATAGTATAATATTTTAATATTTATTTATTATATAGATATATATATATACGCTTCCAACATGTACCCGCTTCTTAATATTTTTTAAAACTTTACTTCTACGTTCTCGTCTATTTCTAATTCCATGTAACTTAGCAATTTTATCGACAATACATTATTAAGATAGTCATTCAACTTGTTTTATCTGTTTCCCATTATGTCCAAACCATACTTGTTTGGCTTGATCTACATGATCTATTTGTATTGTACCACATAATATGTGTTATTTAAAGCCAATTTAAATAGTGAAATATTTTACGATAGCAATACAAATATATATATTAGATTAGATTAAGGTTTGTCGTATAAAAATTTAAAATAAATTTAACTTAAGCGAATAAATTAAAAACTTATTCTAAGTGATATATCTTAAAATCTTTTTAGGAAATAAAAAAAAAGCGTTTTAAGTTAGAGAAAATAGTTATTTACAAAAATTTTGTTTTTCTAGGTGATTAAAATAATTTATGTATCAACATTATAATTTTATTATTAACATATTAAAATATATTAATATAAACTGTCAACACCAACTATTTCTTTCTCTCTAGACATTATCACCATTTACCATATCATTCATAGTTTTTTGAGCTCGGAGATCAACAGTCGGTGGTTCCTATATCGCTGGCATCAGTTACATTTATCTTTTTTTTCCTTCTCTTTTTTACTATCCATAAATCTTGTCTCAGTTCTGATTGCTTAGAAATAAGATTTTCTGTTTGAGTCAAAGATGCAAATGCTGCTAAGGGTGTCAAAATGGGTCAAAACCCATGGATTGATCCAGATGTTGAACTTTTATACTCATATAAATAAATAGGTTATCGTGGGTCGACCCTAATGGATTGGTGGGTTTAGTCGATCAATCCATTTGGGTTTTGGGTTACCAATATGTTTACTATTAAAATATAAATTTATTAAATTTATAATAAATATGTAAAATATTTATTTAAAATATAAATATATATAAATTTATAATAAATATGTAAAATATTTATTTAAAATATATATAAATTTATAATAAATATGTAAAATATTTATTTAAATATATATATATGTAAAATATCTAAATCCTAAAAAGCTTTTAAGATTTTATGATGTTTTTATTTATTTTAATAACTATATATTTTTATTTAATTTGTTATTTGGATATTCTTGTTAGTTTTATAATTATATGGTATGTTTTAGATATTTTTTAATTATATTTACTATATATATATATGGATAACCCATATAACCCATTTAACCGATAGGTTCAACAATTATGGGTTTGCGTATATAAAATTCCGTCTATGAAACAAATGGGTTGGGTCGGATAACCCATATAAATCTCGAACCCAGATGGGTTTGGGTCAGATTGGATCTAGTTACCCATTTTGACACCCCTATATACTGCAGCGAAAGAGTCATCAGATCAGAAAATCAACGGTGCACTTCGTCTTTGGAGACAATCCAAAAACGTCACATTACGTTGTTTCTGTCTCTATTTCCTTGCTGGAAGTTTGTGAATCTAGCTATAGTTTATCAGAGATGGCTATCTAGTCTCGGTCAAGTTCTATCTATGTCTTTATCTTCGTCTCATGTTAAGAATTTTTTATTATGTACCATAGCAGAGCTGTTTAATTTTAGAGGTTTAGTATTTAGCTTTTAGTATCTATATCACTTTGGTTCTTCTCTATTTTTGATGTGGTTCATGTGTTGCGCTGTTTCGTTGATGAGATTGTGTTGATACTACGTCAATTCTCTTTTGTCGGTGTTTTCCATTGTCTTAGTCGGATCACATCTTTCATTATCTCTTTCTTCTGATTTTTTGGTGAGTTGATTAAGTAACTTTTTAGTCTCTTCCATTCAAAGTCAAGATCAATTGTGGTTGCCATCTGATTAATTGTTGTGCTTATCAAACCGGATAAAAGACGAAATACTATCGACACAACTGGTCCAAAAATTCCGATGATTGTTTCTACTCATTAAATAATAATATCAAAATATTTAACATGGATCCGATCATTATTTTATTTTGTTTTTGTTTTTCACTCATTAAATATTAAGATATACTACAATTTAGTGATAAACATGATTGTTAGCCCATTCATCTAATTTTAAAAGTATATATTATTATTTAAACTATTATTTTCATTATTTTCATTGATATCCATGCTGAAAAATGAAAATATTATTGCAAAGAAAACTTGAGACTCAATTTAGTCTTATTATGTCAATTAAACAATAAAATATGCTGAAAACTGAAATAAACTTAATTTAACTAGAAATATGTGAATAATTTATCAAGAAGTTGGAGAAAATAGGAATATTATAAATCATTAACAAATAGGAAAGACTTCTTAATTTTTTTCTTGTATCAAAATATATTCATCTAATAAACATGTGCCATGATCTCGTTTATTAAAACTTTATAACAAAAAATCAATATAATTAGGTAAATATTTAAATAAATATGTTGGATACATTAAAAATATTAGGTAAATCTGTTGAAAATTTGAATATATAAACAAAAGTTTGACTTTCTTTGCTTCATTTTTGTGAATATATTAATAAATCTTTTTTAAAGTAGAATTAGGTTGATACATTAACAGTTATTTTCATTATATAAGATATATAATTGACACATGACGACATCTGAAAGTTTAACGTGTTTTAATCATGTTAATTATAGTTTTGACAAGTGTCGAACTCTCGTGAGATGAACGAAAGTTTATATAATAAGAAGATACATAAACAATTATTTATATTTGACATATGAAAGCAAAAATAGTTGATTATATATTTGTTTTGATACATATCTACATTATCAATTATAAATAGAAAAATATATGTGATTCTCCATTTGGTTTCATTTCTAATTTATATTAGAAAATTTAATGAAAAAACTCTTCAACTTTGGTTCCATCCATTTTTAAACTCTCAACTATTATTTTAGTAAAAAATTCCCTCAACTTTAATCTGTTAATAGGTTTGACCCTCCGTAAACCGTTTTCGTTTACCGTGACAAAATGTTGTTTTAAGGACATAAAATGTTGAGGCATTTGTATTTTTCATAGAAACAACAAGATTTTTAATTAAAAATAACATGAAGTGCATGTAAAAATTTCAAATTGTAAACTTGTGGTTCCGGTTTCATGATTTTATTGTGAATTTTAAATGGTTTAGTTTGGTGTTTAGAAGTTGTAAACACAAAAACATGAATATATATCCAACAATTCAAGCTGTTCAACAATATTTTGTTTCAAGAAATCGACAAAAAAAAACCATCAACATTGTTTAACAAAAAAAAACTAATATTTCTAAGAAGTACTACCCGTTGCAACATAAGAAACTACATATATCATAAAGTAGACAGTACCCCAACATTAACTTTGAAGAGAAGATTGTGTTGGCTCAGTGTTAGAATTTTCTTCAGCCACAATCTTCTATTTTTTTCTTAGTTTTCCTTTGACTGAATGTCTGTTGTGTTTAACTTGTTGACAGTTTTTGCAAGTCTACAAATGAAAAAAAAAAACAAAAAGTAAAGAACTTGAAATGGAAAATTTTCAAAACTAATGTTGTTCATTGTTCTTGGGTCTACCATTTGAACTTTTTCATGTGTAGAAGGAATTTTATCTCAATGTAAGAACACCATAATAATCAAATGAATTTGACTTACCTCAACATCTTAGAACAATCGAACCAATATACCTCTTGCTCTCTACGACTTTCGCTCTCACTTTTCATTCAACATTTTTGGAATTTTTTAGATTTTTACGGTTTTAAGATTTAGAGATTTTTAAGATTAAAATACTTTTAAAAAGTACACTTTATATTGTTTTTGTTTGTTCTTAATTAAAAATCTTATTGTTTATATGAAAAATACAAACGCCTCGACGTTTTATGTCTTTAAAACAACTTTCAATCATGGTAAATGGAAAGGGTTTACGAGGATCAAATCTGTTAAAGGATTAAAGTTGAGAGGATTTTTTACTAAAACAATAGTTGAGAATTTAAAAATGGATGAGGCCAAAATTGAAGGATTTTTTCATTAAATTTCCTTTATATTACTATCTACATTTTCCCCCCATTTTAGGTCCAAATTGAAAACTAAAACATGTAATATTCTTATCAATTTTAGTTATAATACAGATTTATAAACCAAAATTAGATTATAAAATTCTTTATTTGTATTAATTACATAAACATGAACCAATTATATGACGTCAAAATAAGCAAAAAAATCTACCTTTGGTAAGTGTATGATTTATGTATCTAACATATACATTCTCAGTTATTGTATCTAACATTCTCAGTTACTGTATATTGCAGGAGGGTTATGGCATTTTTACAAGTCCAGATACAGGAGATGACTACATACAGGTTGGAAGGTCAGTAGCTGGGATACGTGGAGCATTAACTCGTGGAGCTGGGACGCGTGGAGCATTGACTCGTGGATCTGGGACGCGTGGAGCTGTTACTCGTGGAGCTGTGACTCGTGGAACAAGGAATCGTGGAGTTGGAACGCGTGGAGCTGTTACTCGTGGAGCTGGGACATCTCAGCCTCGTGTTTTATCTCTATCTGAACCTGCAGACGTGGTGAGCAATCAGAATTTATCTATATCTCAACCTTGATATATTTTAATTATATTGCCTTTTGACAATAGCTTATGTTGTCATGACAATGTTTGTTTTTGTGCCTTGACAATGGCTTATGTTGCATTTATAATGTTTGTTTTGTGCCTTGACAATGGTTGTGTCTATGCTTGTTTATGTAGATTAACCTTGAAAATGTTTGCTAGTTTTGTACTAAAATTGTGGTCTCAAATTGAAACAAGTGAAACAAAATGTTTGCTAATTTATAGTCTAGAGACATAACAAGTGAAACACAAGTTGACAAAACCAAAATTATACATTTTCAAGCAAACATAAACCAATAGACCATAAACATAACCAAAGCACATACTATCATGTTTTTAATCGACCAAACCTCTTTCTCATAAGAACTGAGCTTCAATTTAAGATCTCCCATCTCCTTTTCCAAATTTTCGAGACCTTCTTTGTTGGCTTCAATCATTTTTGCAAAGCTATTTGCTACGGCTTCACATGTCTGTGTCTCTAATGCTATGGTATCCATCTGATCTTCCACATCAGTTAAACGCATGCCTAAGTTTCCCACATTCCCTTCTATTTGGACAACATAATTTTCAATATTTGTCATCTCTTCAACCATGGATATATCGGTCCATTTAAACAAATGTGTGTTATCCTATAACAAAATTAACACTAATTAACCAATTGTCACACAATTAACACATATTTAACAAAACTTCACAAAATTTCTATATTTTACTCGAACTTACCTCTCTTGAACCAACGGACAACAAAGAATAGACGACTCGGATTCTTCAATGTATATGCGGTTCGCATCATAGCCTTTTGTCCACATCTGCATTTCCTTGGTATTCCAGTTTCCGAACTCCTTAAGCTTTCGCTTACTCCTTTACCCAAATGCAATTTTTAATCTCATTACCGCACAATTCTTGAAACCGAATAATCAATCAAATTCATAAAAATTCTATTACTCACCAGAACTCGCGGAAGAAACCATTACCGTCTTCAGTATTCAAGGCTCAAGTTAACACGATAGAGATGAGACAGAGACGAGACAGGGACGAGATGAGGATAATGGGTGAAGAAAATAAGAAGATTGACTAAATCGACCCACGAAATGAGATGAGACACCAAATTAAGTACCTAATTCAGCGATGCGAAACTTCTACCCAGAAATCCCTAAATCACAATTGAGAGAGAAGATAGTGAAAAACCCTAATTTTAGCCCAAAATCAGATTTGGCCCTGATAAAAACTTAATTCAATTGTATGTGTAAAACGACAACGTTTTTGATTAACAAAAATGACACACATTTTTGAAAAAATCATGTTGTTTTTTTCCCTAATACTACGTCGTTTTACTGGTTTTGTTAGGTTTTTAACACTAGTTGACGGTGTCATGTCGACGATATGACCAAGGGCTATTTGGCGGGTGATTTTGGAGGTGAAAGGGTTGATCCACACACTTTTAACGTGAGGGTTTATCTTGTAAAAAAACAAAACTTGATGGTTTTTTTCTTCAGAAAACCCTTTTATTAACAATGGAAAGAATGGAAATAGATAAACATCCCCTAGTATATATGTTGAAATCAAAACTTTTAAGTTTTCTTGGCCTCTTTGACTAAATTTTCAAGACAAGTACTCTTTTAAGTTGGTAAATATATGTGAAGCTAGTCACTTGAAAAGAAATTAAATAAGATTAATATCTCAAGTAAACGGAACAAATCTTTAGTTAACTTCTAATTAATTAAAACCAGTAGAAAACAAAACTAAAAGGTCTTTAACACAAAAAAAAAAGGGATTAAAACTTAAAAGTAAGAAACGAAGAACAAAACATCAAAACCCTTAATTATCACTCATTGTGGTTGCAATCCTCTTGCATATTACTCGATGTCAGAAGCAGCCTCGTAGTAGTCCTCATGATCTCCTCCAAAGCTATCGATCCCACAAGGAACATGACCATTCCCAAAGGCCTTGACGTGGTCTTTAAGTGACCTCTTGTGCTTAAAATCCGAGCCACAAGAGCAATACCAAAGCTTACCACAATTCTTCTCATGCGTTCTCCAATCTCCTTTCACTGCAAATGCCTTACCACACCTACGACAAGCAAATGGTCTAGACCCGTGTTTGCGCTTGTAATGTGTTTGGAGGGTTCGAAAATCCTTGAGAGGCTTGGCTCGTGGGTGGTTGATGTTGTTCTTGCAGCCCGGTGCACAGCAGAAACATGGTAGTCTTAGCATTCCTGTTGGTTGGGTTCCTCTGAGGGACTCTGGTCCCTTTCTGTATTCTGAGCCGTGTCCCCACATGTGCATCTATAATAAAACGTTTTTCAGGTCATGAATCACAACAACGAAGACAGTATTAGAAATAAAGTAAGATTAGGATACATGCTAGGGTAAAATTGTGATTCTATGGACAGCATTTTAAAATTGTAAATGCAAACGCAAAGCTTTAACAAAAAAAATAAATAAATATGCAAACGGAAAGCTATTTATTTTCTTTTGGTTTGAGTCTGTATTTACATATATAATTTTCTAAAAAAAAGATTTTATTTTTTCTTCTTCTAAATGAACATAAGTGGAAACAAAATCCAACCTTATATAAGATAGAATATGGTTTAACAAAAAAAAAATTAAGTTATAAAACATGTGAAATATTAAATGATTTTGGTAATAATTAAATGGTAATAATTAATATTAAATATTAAATGATTTTGGTAATAACTAACAAAAATCCAACCTTATATAAGATAAAATTAAGTTGGAGATGTAGATCTTAACTTCTTTATTTCAGGTAAAATGTTGCTTTGGCATGAAATAATTATTAGCTGTATTTATCTTGGGGTAATATATATACAAAACAAAGTCTATATTCACAAAGAATCTGCTAGACATCTATCTTCCTTAGCTCTTTAAGAAAAATAAATAAATTGGGGTTTTATGAGCTCACAAAAATCAAGAGAGACAATAAAGATGGAGGTAGACTAAGCAGCGTTATAAAGAGTCAGTCTGACAATAAGACTGTTGGTTAAAGAAAATCTTCCGACTTAAATCCCTTTGATAAGTTGATCTTACATAGCCATCATCATTCAACACCCTGAAACTGATTTGACGTGTACCATCAAATTTTAAAAAGTTAATTATTTTCGAGTTACTAAACATCATCAAGGCATAGTAGCAATTACCAAAAGTACTTGTTAATTACCACTATGAAAAAGACCCCTAAATATCCACTAATCAATAACGAGTTCGTATACGTTTTATTAGACCCACACCAAAAAGAAAGAAAAAAAATCTATTAGACTAAAATCCGTTTTGAAGAAAAATATGTCAAATCTTGAAATGAGTTTAGACTTTCTTTTTCTTTTTTGTTAAAGAAAATGAGTCGAAGACTTTTTTTTTTTGGTTGTTAATAAATGAGTTTAGACTTTAGGGTTGATTCTTGGATCAATGGTGTAATACCTGCATGTTGTTGTATCTGTTGAATGTCTTGAAGCAAAGAGGACACGAGAACTGTGTAGGACCGATCAAAATCTGAGCAGGAGTAGGGATCCAGTAATGATGACCTCTGTATAGATCTCCATGAGCATCATCATCATCATGAAGGTGGGACTCAACTGTGACTTCTACTCCTTGGTCTTGATCTTGATCTTGCTCCTCGGTAGTTGCATCAGGATCTATATAACTCCTAATGCTCCCATCAACACCGTAGTTTGGTAATCCTAGACGCAGATCCACAGTTACATGAGGATCATCAATAAAGTTTGAAGAACTGATCTGATCTGTGTCCATGAAATAGTGTTGCTCTTGTTGTTCTTGGTGCCTTATGGGGCTTAAGCTAAGAAGAGGAAGAGCTTTTCTGAGTGGGGGTGAGTTAGGGGAAGAGAAAGTAGTTTGAGTAGGAGTAGTGTAATTAGGGTTTGTAGTATTAGGGTAAAATAAGCTTCCATGAGAGTTGTAAATGTAAGAGAGAGAAGTGGAATAGTTGAAGTTACTATGGTCACATCCATTGTTTAAGAGATTGGAAAAAGCTGGATTAGACATGACTATGAGGAGAAGAAGATGAAGAAGAAGATGAAGAAAAGCACCGTATCTATAAGGTTGATGGATTTGTGCTAGCTAGAGAGAGGAGATAGGAAAGTGAGTGTAAGTGTGAGTGCGCATATATATAGATAGGTGTGTGAGTGTATATATAAATATATCATATATGTATGCCACGTTTGAGATGTGACGAAGCGGTGGAAAATATTCATGATGATAGAAAAGGGTACGAAGAGGGAAGAAAAGACCTAAGAAGAAAGTTGATGAAGCAATAAAGAAACCATCTTTGGGACTCGCGCAGTGGTGGATATGTATATGCAAATTATATGCACTATAAAGTCAAATATTAGATCCTCGGACTTAAAAAATTAAGATGAAAAGTAAAAAATAAAAGTAGGGTGAGAAAATTCATTTTTTAAAAACTTAAATAACTAAAAGTTTTTCATGAATGGAATCGAATATAGATATAACCGTGTTTTACTAACACATGATGATTCAGTAATCAGAACATATATTCATTTTGTGTACGTAGGATGGTCTCACTAAGTTGGAGACATCAAATACACCACAAGATCATTACATATTTTTTTTTTATAATTTGAGATTTCTATGGACCATAAGCAATATATCTTTTACCGGACCAATATCATTAGCGACCGCTTCAATGGTCAGTGATTTTTGTTTGATCTATCTAATAAATAAATTATTTTATTAGTTATAATCAAAATTCTTTAGTAAAATTAACCATCATAAAAGTACTAAGTCTCCATGCATGTTACGAATCAACATGCGTGCGTTTCTACTATGTCACAGCTAAATCCCATCTAAAATTGGATATAGAGTAGAGTAAAATTTTGAAATTTGAATAGTACGTGAAGCTATTGGTCACCAAGACACCAACTAATCCTTGAATATACCATGACTCAGAGATATATAGAAAGGATTGTTCTCCACCTCAAACATCGAATACCGATAATTATGTATGTGTGTGATATATATATGATAAAATAATTTGGTGTTGTGGGGATAATATATTGATGGCTTTGGGAAGGGAGATAGTTGTGATCTGAGACAGCACTTGCTTTGGTGGTCTCGTCTCCATGTCGGCTCCGCTTCAGAAACATATTACTTGGGAATGGTAATGTCAATGTAAATGTGTATTTTACTGTTTTATATCAAAGATTTGCTTTTTTTTTTGTTTTCTATATTTTTTTTTTGGCTAAAATTTCATCCACGTCCCGATTCGTGCATACGCTTCTACCACAAATTTGCATATACGTGTTTTTGTTTTTTGTTTTCTAATACTCCTAGTAATTAACTTTGATGAAATCAATAATCGATTGTAACAATATTAACATGCGTTTTTCACTCTTTATTTTTTGTTAAAAAGGTTTGCGTTTTTCTCACTCATCTATCATGACACGATAATTATTTTATGGTCCTCTATAGACTACTCATTTGTTGCTATGTATAATAGGTGTATAATAAGTGAAACTTTATACTAAAATTATGTATTTTTAAGATGCATAGAAAGTGAGTTAGTCTAACGAACCAAATAGAACTAATTTTTTTTTTTGTTTGGTCGGAGAATCCCTTATAAAGTTTTAAGGTCTGGACTCCTAATTTGTTTACATCCGATACTAGCCGTTGAATTTATTCTTACGAGAAGAAATAAATGGTCCCGTCTAAGCGGCTTGAACTAGAGAGCACCACAATACTTCTTTTAGGAGGATTATGTTTACCACTAGGACACCGCCAAAATTCTTAACTGTAAAATCACATAGACCTAGTTCCTTTTTAACAGAATTATATGAATTTCTAACTCAATAGCAATTTTCTCATATAGATAAACTGAAAACCAAATGAAAACCTAAAAATATTGTATATAGTTATGAACATTTTCATTAGATATACAATAACAGTCAATATAACTTCTACACTGTAACACTGATTACTAAATATTCAAGCTGTTAGCTAAGCTTAATTATCGTAAGGTTAAACATGTGAAGATGGGTCAACGATCGTGTGTTTGAAAATAAAATGTGTTTTGGTCGCAATATGTGTGAACTCGAAGATCTTAGGATCAAAGTCCAAATTAATATTTGGCACACAGTTTACATTTGATATTATTAAAATTAGAGATTATTAAAACATGAAATCGATCTTCCCAAGATAGCACGAGTGTGAATGTTTTGTGGTTGCACTTTGCAATTGCATGAGTACCTTCTTTCAAACCGTCCTTTGTCTTTTGTTTCTTCGTTGTTCTCTCTTCTCCAAAGATTTTTATCTCTCTATGCACCACAATATTAATACAACTTAATTTTGATCTATCTAGTTGACCCATTTTTTTTGTTTTGATGTTCTCTTACATATGCTTAGTGACATATATACAGTTACATCTGTCTCGGTATTAAAAAAAAAACATATAGTTACAGACATATATGTATCTATGTATACATGTGTGATTTGTATATGCATAAGTTTGAAAACAACATATAATATAATGGTTTATGCTTGCATCGTCGAAGTGTCACAATTAATTAAATCTACATAATATATCAACATAATATATGCCGTTGACAAAAAAAAAGAATAGTTATCATCATATTGATCGAACTTAGGGATTAATTTTGGTTCAATATAGACATTCGATCACATCAACATTCATAAATCTACCATGTCTTATGATTGTTATAGATTTTCTTTTTCTTTGGATAAAAAATGATTATTAGACTTCTTATTCATGAACAATATTGAAAAGTTAAAATTCATTAGTTCTTGCAAAAAATTCAAAATTTCACTGAGATCAATCAATAAAATACTTGAAAAGTATATTATTATTTTTTTCTCATCACATAAATATCAATAAATAAAGTGTAAAAATATCTCATAAAGCCCAAAAGCAATATTGATTGGGCCTGTAGCCCAATTATAATATCTATCGAAGAGAAGAAGACGAAATTTGTCTCCCGGCGACAATCAACGGCCGATGAACATATCGAATGTGAGTAAAACCAAGCTTCGTCTTCCTCTGTTACCCAAATTCAATCGTTCGCTATATTCTTATTCTCAGCGACGTACTCGTTCCCTTCCTCATCACAGAGACAAACCCATAAACTGGAACTCCACTCACAGTTTCGTTCTTCAAAATCCTCTTCTTTCATTGCTCGAAAAATGCAAATCTTTGTTCCATTTGAAGCAAATTCAAGCTCAGATGATAATCACTGTCTTGATCCTGGATCCATTTGCTTCAAGCAGGTTAATTGCTTTCTGCGCATTATCAGAATCTCGTTACCTCGATTACTGTGTGAAGATTCTGAAAGGTGTTGAGAACACTAACGCATTCTCTTGGAATGTGACGATTAGAGGATTCTCCGAGAGTGAGAATCCTAAAGATTCGATTTTGATCTACAAGCAGATGCTGAGATTTGGTTTTGAGTCAAGACCTGATCATTTCACTTTTCCGGTTTTGTTCAAGGTTTATGCTAATCTTGCGTTGAGTAGATTAGGTCAAATGATTCTTGGGCATGTTCTTAAGCTGAGATTTGAATTGGTTAATCATGTGCATAATGCGTCGATTCATATGTTTGCTTCTTGTGGTGAAATGGATAATGCGAGGAAGGTGTTCGATGAAAGTCCTGTGAGAGATTTGGTTTCTTGGAACTCTTTGATTAATGGGTATAAGAAGATTGGCGAGGCGGAGAAGGCGATACAAGTCTATAAGCAAATGGAGATTGAAGGAGTTGACCCGGATGATGTGACTATGATTGGATTGGTTTCTTCGTGTTCAATGTTGGGAAATTTGAATCTTGGGAAAGAGTTTTATGAATATGTAAAGGGAAATGAACTGAGGATGACAGTTCCTCTTGCAAATGCTTTGATGGATATGTTCTCAAAATGTGGAGATATTCACAAGGCGAGAAGAATATTTGATAAGTTGGAAAAGAGAACGATTGTGTCGTGGACTATGATGATTTCAGGCTATGCTATATGTGGTTTGCTCGATGTTGCAAGGAAGCTTTTTGATGGTGTGGAAGAAAAAGATGTTGTGCTGTGGAATGCTCTGATCGGTGGATCAGTCCAAGCCAAGCGTTCCCAAGAGGCTTTGGCATTGTTCCAAGAGATGCAAACAAGCAGTACAAAGCCTGACGAAATCACAATGATACATTGCCTCTCTGCGTGTTCTCAGCTTGGTGCTCTTGATGTTGGCATTTAGATTCATCGTTACATCAAGAAACATAATCTTAGTCTCTACGTTGCGCTAGGAACTTCGTTGGTCGATATGTTTGTCAAATGTGGTAACATCTCAGAAGCTCGCAATGTTTTCCATGGAATTCAAACAAGAAACTCACTTACATACACAGCGATAATCGGTGGCTTGGCTCTTCACGGAGATGCATCCGCTGCTATATCATACTTCAACGAAATGATTGATGCAGGGATAGCTCCAGATGAGATAACTTTCATAGGGTTATTATCAGCTTGTTGTCACGCAGGAATGATCCAAACAGGCCGTGATTATTTCTCTCAGATGAAGTGTAGATTCAAACTAAATCCCCAATTAAAACATTACTCTATAATGGTAGATCTTCTAGGAAGAGCCGGGCTATTGGAAGAAGCAGAGAAGCTCATGGAAAGTATCCCAATGGAGGGAGATGCTGCGGTTTGGGGAGCTCTATTATTCGGTTGCAGGATACACGGTAATGTTGCAATGGGAAAGAAAGCGGCTAAGAAGCTTATAGAACTTGATCCCGATGATAACGGGATCTATGTGTTGTTGGATGGCATGTATGGAGAGGCTAATATGTGGGAAGATGCAAAGAGAGCGAGGAGGATGATGAATGATAGAGGTGTAGAGAAGACTCCAGGTTGCAGTTCTATTGAGATTAATGGGGTTGTCTCTGAGTTCATCGTTAGAGATAAATCGAAACCGGAATCTGAAAAGTTATATGGTTGCTTACATTGTCTTGGTAGATATATGAGAAGCTCGTTGAGTGAACTTTCGAGCCATGATAATTTCGGATATAGACTATACTTGGAATGAAACATAGATGCAGACATCTCTTAAAAAAAAAAATCGTATAAAATAATAGTCTTATTATTTAAAACATTGTTGCAGAATACATAGACATCAAATGAACTATTATTTTGTTACAATATTTTGCAACATATTTTACCACCAAATTAGACTGATGGCTTAGCTTTTACTTTACAGCTTAAATAGAGAAAAGTAAAATAAATTTTACTATTGTTTCCAATTAAGAACGTGACCCGGTGGTCTCGAATATTTTCTGGTAAACCAAATCCCATCTTCTCTAGCAATCCATGAACGTAGCTGACCACATCGAGGATACTTGGCTTGACGATATACTTCAATATCGAAATAAGATCTTGGTCTAGTCCCGTGACTAAGAAGACAATACCATACTGAATCATGGGATACCTGATTATTATCCTCGAATTCAATGATATAAAAAGGAGCTTTGTAATTCATATTGTGAAAATTTGTAGGTGTTCTGTGTATGCTTCTATTTCGGCATGCAATGTTGAGAATAATGCCAGGACCGATTTCGTTATGAATTACTACATGGTTTTTTTTGCAAGCTTCATTTAGCACAAAACACATAGTAGTAATTACTAACATAAAAATTATGAGACGATCCATTTTTTTTTTTTTGGATCTCTGATAATTTTTGTAGTTATAGAGGCATCGACGACATGCAGTATTTATAAGTTTTTTTGTGTGGAATTTTTTTTTTCTTTATTTAGTAAAGAATCTTTTTATGGCATTTTCTAAATTTTTAAAAATAGGTAAACTAAGAAAACCTCTGGTCATAGTGGAATTTAGTATCGAAAAGTATGGTTGGCCGATCGATAAGGTCAAACCAAATGGATAAACCTTACAAATTATAGATGATCTTCTTTTATAGATCATTTCAAAAATCGACTCATTCTAATCCATGTTATATAGGGTAGTGCGACTATTTATAATCGAATTCCAATGGAGCTTTAACTATTTGATTAAAAACACTTCGAAAATATAGATGATCATGAAATCAAACCAAAGTAAAGTTTAGGATACAACAAAAATCTAGAGAATATATTATTTTAACAGTATTCAGCACATATACACTACTAGGCAGAAAATTCATCAACTGAAACACACAATATGGTGTACGATTGGTAAAGCTTATGTATATTGAGATGAATGATATCGACATATATATGCATACAAGAGCTAGGGTTTTAGGGAGATATATAAGAGATATGAATCTATTCTAGATATGATAATATACTCTAATACGTCCTCTCAAGATGGACGACCTTGAATAAGTCCAATTTTGTCGAAAAGAAACTGAAACCGAGTGCGAGCTAATGGTTTTGTAAGTGCATCAGCGAGTTGGTCAGCTGAAGAAATGTGGCTTACTCGAAGCTCTCCAGCTTGAAAAAGTTCTCGAATATAGTGATAAACAAGCTCAACTTGTTTCATATTCTTGAATGAAACACCGGACGTAGCTCCAAAATGGTCGCAGTACAAAACTGGTGGTTGAGACTGATGAATGTAAAGCTCAGAAAAAAAAAGATGCCACCCATTGAACCTCAGAGGCCGTATCAGCAACTGAACGGTACTCTGCTTCCGTTGAAGAACGAGCGACCCCTTTTTGCTTCTTGGAGGCCCACGAGACGGGATGAGGTCCAAGAAAAACCACACAGGCACCGGCTGAAGTATAATCATCTTTGTTACCTCTCCATTCAGCATCAGAGAAGGCGTGAAGAGTCAGGTACGCATTGGCTGGAAAGAAGATACCGGCAATGACAGTACCAACATGATACCGCATCACTCATTTTGCAGCTAGCCAGTGTTCTGAAGTTGGTTAATGCATAAACTGTGAGAGCTTATTAATCTCAAACAGAATATGGCCGAGTAAAAGCAAGATACTGAAGACTTCCAATTACCATTCGATACTCGGATGGATCATCAAGACGAGTTTCACCATTAAGAGTGAGCAGCGTAGATGGACAAAATGGAGTTGCCACCGCTTTCGCATCATCCATATGTGTGCGACGTAAAAGATCAATAATATACTTCTTTTGTGTTAATAGCAAACCTTGAGAAGACCTGGTTGCTTCAAGACCAAGGAAATATGAGAGATCACCATGATCTTTGAGAGAACTGATTTGAAAAGGAGGAGATAATATCCACAACATGAGATGAAAAAGGACCGGTAACGATGATATCATCAACGTAGACTAATACGTAGACTGTGACCAGAGCATCATGAAAAATGAACAAGGAACACTACAAGAAAACACGTTAGAACAGACGGAAAAATCCGTCGGAAATCGTCCGACGGATTTCTAACGGACACATTCCGACGGATTTCTAACGGACACATTCCGACGGATTTCCAACGGACATATTTCAGACGGATTTCTGACGGATATATAATTTTATTAATAATATTAATAATATTTAATTTATTGTAATTAATTAAAATTAATATATATAATTAATTCGGAATAAATATAAATTAAGATTTAAAATTATAATTATAAATAAATTATAATTATAAAATTTCAATTACAATTAAAATTAAAATAAAAATAAAAAATAAAAATAAAAAATTCTTCTTCTTCTTTTTCTTCTTCTTCTTCTTCCTCCGACGGATCCTATATATATATATATAAACTCATATGCAACATATTTAACACATTTGATATAGTATCCGTCGGGAATTTCCGACGGATTTCCGACAGTTTTGTGGTTTCGTGGTCGTTTACGATCCGTTTCTCTTGAAATATGTTTGTAATATGATTTGTTACTCATTTCAATGATAAAATACTAACGAATACCTTGTTACATATTAAATATATCAAAATTAGAAAATTTTATTTGTTATGTTTATAAATCATCGCTTAAGTATATGTATCATTGTCTAACATGTAAACATGATTGTATGAATTTTTTTAATTTTGGTATATATGATATATAACAAGGTTTTTGGTATTATTTTATGATTGAAATGAGTAACATAGCATACTACAAACATATTTCAAGTTAAACGGATCGTAAAAGACCACGAAACCACAAAACCATCGGAAATCCGTCGGAAATTCGTCGGGAATTTCCGACGGGTTTGTGGTTTCACGTGTCTCGTTCTAAGGTTTAGTCTGACATATGACTAGACAAGCCGAAAAACAAATTCCGTCAAAAATCCGTCAGAAATCCGTCAGAAATCCGTCAGAAATCCGTCAGAAATCCATCATAAATACGTCAGAAATCCATCAGAAATCCGTCTGAAATCTATTAGAAATCCATAGGAAATCTGTCGGGAATCCGTCGGAAATTTCGTCGGTTTTGCGGTAAATTTCTTGTAGTGGAAGCGTCAACAAGTGAGTTACGGAAACCCAAGCCGAGGAGAAATTTCCAAAATTCATTGTACCACGCTCACGGTGCTTGCTTCAGTCCATAGATAGCCTTCTGTAAGCGACAAACATGTGTTGATTTATCCAGATCAATAAAGCATGGTGGATGTGCTATATATACCTCTTCCATTAAATTCCCTTGAAGAAATGCATTATTAACATCCAATTGTCTAATGTCCCAGTTTTTACTCGTCGCCACTCCAAAAACAATGTGGATTGTGGCTGGCTTCACAACATGGCTAAAAGTCTTGGTGTAATTGAGGCCGGGTCTCTGATGAAATCCTTTTGCTATAAGACGTGCTTTGAATTTTTCTATGGACTTGGTCCGAAAAACCCATCCTCAACCAACTATATTCGCAGCAAGAGCTAATGGAACAAGATTCCAAGTTTTGTTTCAAACTTGAACATCCATTTCAGCACCCATGACTCATGTCCAACACTTGTCTTTGAGAGTTTGAGCTACTGTGTAGGGTTCAACAGTGGACTCTAGAGAGATTGTGAGAGCATACTTGGTGTTAAGCTTGTGAATGTTCACTACAAGAAAAATACCGCAAAACTGACGGCCAATTCCATCGGAAATCCGTCGGATTTGGCAAAATCTATCGGAAATCCGTCGGTTTTTGCCGTCGCTTC
>CM051362.1:9278896-9296396 GCA_028015245.1 Cardamine occulta | reverse complement strand
TGATGCCTTGATGAGCAAGAAATGAGGCTATGGCAATGTATTCACCTCCGTTATCTGTATACAATGATCCAATCTTTTGTTTGAAAGTGTTCTCCACAAGAGGTTTGAACATTTAAAAGGTTTCGAAAGCTTCAAATTTTCGCTTGAGTGGGAAGAACCAAATATATCATGTAAAGTGATCCACAAAGATGAGATAGTACTTAAAACCATTAAATGAGTACACCGGTGATGTCCAAAGATCTGAGAATAATATTTCAAGAGGTTTTGAAGACGACATAGACGAGTTATGAAAGGGAAACTTATGGAACGTTATTGTGGAGTGAGCTTGTGGCTTCCAGGACTGATGAGCTGCACGTGTCCTTTTACCAGGTTGTTGATTCGAACTCGATAGAGATTTTTGAAGAAACTGATTACACCATCGAGCACTGTGTCCTTGCACATCCCAAATTTGACACTTGCCTTGGTAACGTGATGGGTGTGAGTCTCGTTGTCCATAATTCATTGGTGTCACAGGTTGTCGCCAGTTACCACATGATTTGTTGGTGTTAACCATATGAGCCATGGCTGGGAATGAAAACATGGCAGCTTGAAGATGGATTATGTCAGCCTCGCGATTCAAGAATTTTTTGTGAAGCTCAAAAAATGACGAGGGTGTCTCACATCTATTAACTTTGTCAACCACTGCTTTGAACTTGATATGCTCAAATTTACCCTTAGAGATCATATGTAGTACTTAGGGATCAAATTCCACAGAAGCTCACGTTCACACAATAGATTATCAGTTATGAATTACGCTAAACAGAAAGAATTGTAAATTAAAATGAGCAAGCATAACAATTAAAATCGACGTAAATTCAAATTAAAAAAATAGCTAGGCTTAGGGAAATTCTCAGGTAATTCAGAATTACGGGTTAAATAAATTATCAGGCTTATTATTAAGATTCGTTCTCAAACTCGAAACGCAATGGTAAAATCAATCAACTCTCATTGCAGAGATTATCTATGTCTAAATCTAGAATTCCAAATCTCTTTGCTAAATTCTTCAATTTAAACAAGCATTAATTCCATGTTCGATTGTTCACAAAATCCCTAAACTAAATCTCTTTGCGAATAGTTATTTTGCTCATCTAAGATAGTTCAAGCAATCAATTACACTCTCGTGTCAACTAATCAACATAAGATCAGATTCTAGGTCATGAATCTAGAATCAGCAATAAATACAATCTCGATGAATAACTCTATTGATTCAATCCTTAATAACCATTAACTTTACAATTCATCTTCTACCTTTGAAAACACTAAACCTAACAAATAAACTACTCAGACATGATCAATGAAACAGAAATAATAGTTTGAATAGATTGCATAAAATAAATCAAGAGAAGAAGTAAGAGTTTAGAAATCTTCTCCAAAAAATTCTGAAAGGTGGATGAAGCTTATAATGAAGCATAGGTCTAAACAATGACCTAAAAATCTATTTATTACTAAAAACATGAAAATGACTAGATTGCAAATAAGAAAAACTATGAGGTAGTTTTGCAAATCTGAAACTGTGTCTACAACCGGTGTCGAGTGACACCAGTGGGTGGTGTTGGTCGACACAACCACCAAAAATAGTATCTGAGTTTATCTTATTAGCTACAAAGCTCCATATGCACCAAATATGCCTCAACACAGTCCAGCTCGTACTTGAAACTAATAAGACTTGATAAACACCGACAAAACTCTAAAAACAAGACTTATATCACAACTCATCATCAAGATCATCAAGTATGTAATCAATGAGGTCTTCATGATCAAGGGGCTTCCCAAGAAAAGCAAATTGATCTGATTTGGCTCGTACTCCTCGCATGTACTTATCAATCGTTTGTGTTCCTTTTTGCAGATGTTTGAGCTGAGTTTTGATCTGTTTTATGTGGCCTCTAGTAGGATGGCCATATGTGTTCTCAAGTGAATACGAGAGATAAGGTAGCAATAGAGATTAGCGGTTGAAGACGGTGGTGCCATCGATTGATGTAGCGGACGAACAGCTTAAAGAGTCTTCAATGGACATGATGTTCACACGTCGAGAGATGAGATAGCAATAGAGACTAGCGGTTGAAGACGGTGGTGCCATCGATTGATGTAGCGGACGAATAGCTTGAATTGTTTTCAATAGACATGATGTGTTTTTGAATCAAAAGAAAAAGAAGCTGAGATGCTTTAGTTGTTTTTGAGAGATCTTTGCTCTGATACCATGTATGATTGGTAAAGCTTATCTATATTGAGATGAATGATATCGACATATATACAAGAGCTATGATTTTAGGGAAGATATACAAGAGATATGAATCTATTCTAGATACGATAATATATTCTAATATATGGAACATGTATAATTTTACAATAAACCAAAACCTAAAGTGAAAAGATTTGGAAATGAGTAAATTTTGCTGACGCTTTAAATGCTCAAAATTGATAGAAAATTAGAAGAAAATAATAGCATTTAACGCGTCAGCAATTTTTGTCTCTTTTGCACATCTGACAAACTTACTACCGATCGATTCATTTTGATGATTGTTTTCTGAGCTGAATAATAAAAAGTAAGATTGCAATATTATACAAATACAGCTAGAAAATATATTTTAAGTTAACGAGTTTCTATATAATATATTTAAATTATAAAGGAAACTATTAAATATTAATTTTTTTAAAAATATTAAAAAAATTAGTGTTAAGAAAATTTAAGTTAAGACGGTAACCCAATCAGTAAAATCTTCTACATATATATATTTTAAAAGGATTTGAACTAAATTATGTATATTCATTATTTAGTAAACATGGTGAAATATACAGCTCACATTTCGCCATTGAAAAAAGTAATCTTCACGAATGAAGAAGAAGATTTCAACTTAAAGAATCGCGAGGGAGGAGTGGATAATTACAAGCATTCCATTTGATATAAATATATTCTTATAAAGCGTTCACTGTTTTGGTCTAAGCAGTAAGCAGACGCCGTTAGAAGCAGAAAGATTCCAGCTTTCTCACCTTTAAATCCTTGTAGGGCCCACATGTCCACCGTCCAGCTTCCCAACTAAGCCTTACAAGCTCAACGCTATTTTGATACAATGCATCGCGTAAGAATTTTCAAATCTCAAATTTAGTTTTTCCCAAATCATTTTGTAATTACTGCGTAATGATGATACAAAAAGAAATAAACAAAATCAATGAAGTGATGGCCTAATGGTAGTACAAGGGGGTTGGTTTCTTTGTGTCCCAGATTCAAACCCTCATTAGTACAGAGAGACATTCTTTAAATAGGGATGAACTAAAAGGTTTGTTCAAGTGCAGAAGAGATTATGGGCCAAATGCCCGGAACTCCCACGATTTATAAAATAAAATAAATAAATAAAAAGAAAAGAAAAGAAAATAGTTTCGACGTGTCTCAATCAGATTCGCAGTTTTAGATTTGGTCATTGTTGATGTCGTAGTCAGCTCCTGGCACACGGCTATTTCATTACTCCAACTTCTACCTTACTACGTACGTGTGTCGGGTGTACCAGTGGGATCGTGTTCGTGCACTTACCCATTTTCTCCAAGCTTGAGACTGTTGGCTTCACTTACTTCCCAATACTTGCGAGGCAAAATAAAATAAAATTAATATATGAGGTAAGAAAAGTTCGTACGGATAATTGGAAAGGCAAGATCATGTGTTCTCACTATTTTAAGAGCTAAGCGGTAAGAAAAAACGCACTATGCGAAACTAGTGCGGTTACTATGGTTTGAGCGGTACGGGACAATATATGAATGGTGAAAAAAATAACATGCGGTGCGGTCTATATGTGTGAATGGTAAAAATGTAAAAAGCGGTGCGGGATATATATTTTACATAAATATTTTATAAATCAAAGATCAGAGTCAAGAAGATTGGACATCTTGATGTGAAACCCTTCATAAAAGCAAGCAAGCAGAGATTTACCGAGGCAGACGCTGAGATCGAGTACTCGAAATGGGAAGAAAACCTCAAGGATCCACATTGGCATCCATTTAAATGTGTGGTGACCGAAAACACAATGAAGGTTTGCTATGTCAATATTGAGATTCTTTCTCCCATTTGATTATTAATGATGATGATGTTACATGTGGTATGGTGCAGGAAGTGGTGGATGAAGAAGATGAGAAGCTTAAAATTCTCAGAGAAAAGTGGGGAGAAGAGGTGATGAAGGCAGTTAAAACTGTACTCGAAGAAGTTAATGAGTTCAATCAAGTGCCCGGCACATTGTCACAACACTTGTGGAATTCTGAATATGGAAGAACAGCTACACTAAAAGAAGCCATTGCTCACATGGTACATGAGAAGCGAAGAACTTCAGAACCGTGAAATTTGTAAAGAGTTTGATGTTTCTTGTTATTAAAACTCTCGAGCCCTCTTGTCATTGTGTTTCTCATTTAGTATATCGAAACTAAACGATCTCAACCCAAGGAATGGTTGGTTTGGTAAAATTTATGGCATTTCAGGAGTCACACTTGCTTATTACTTAGCCTTTCTAAGAGCATTTCTAATGTATTACTTCATTTTTTTTTCTAAGAGCATCTCCAAATGGTGAAGTTTTTAGTGCAGTGAGTATATATACGTATTTGCATAACTTTATCTTCTTTTAAGTGATATGGATCTGAAATTCTATAACCTAGACTTGTTTTTCAAGTTTTTTATATTTTTATTAAAAACCGTTATACTCCTAGATTGTGATACATTGGAGATGCTTAGATGCACTAGTCAATTTTTTATTGATTTTACAATAAATTTAAGATATATTTCCAAATCTTTTCACTTTAGTTTTTGATTGTTTTTTTTGTCATCTGGACACTCCAGAGGCAAATTCCGCCTAAAATATTCTGAGACTAAAGACTAAAAGTTATACTATGGCCTTGAATGTTTTGAGTGTTTATTGGAAACATACAGCGGGACCAAAAATATGTCACCAATCAGTTTTACTTTTTGCTTTTCTGTTTATAAAAAAAAAAAATTAAAAAGGAAAAAAACATAAAACACTTACCGAGACATTTATTATTGAAGCAAAAAGACAAACGCACCTGATAATTGAAAAGCAAAGGTTGATGTGTGGTTTAAGTACTGTAGCTAGTTGACCAATTTTTTTTGTAATTTATTATATTTGATCAATTAAATAGTTTGTTATATTTATAAAATAAAACTTTAATTTTTAAAATAATTTTTTTATATAATATGATAATATATTATATTATTTTACTTATTTTTTTTTGATGTATTTTTAATTTGAGTTTAGCAATAAATATATTATTGTAAAATGGCAAATAAATTGTAATTTATAATTATATTAATGTCATTAATCTATTTTTATTTATAAAATATTTATCTAAAATATATATCCCGCACCGCTTTTTACATTTTTACCATTCACACATATAGACCGCACATGTTATTTTTTTCACCATTCATATATTGTCTCGCTTTACTCAAACCGTAGTAACCGCACTAGTTTCGCATGGTGCATTTTTTCTAACCGCACCGCACTAAAACTGTACCACACCTCCTAAACCGCTTGTCCCGCACGGCTCCAACCGCTGTCACCATTTGAAGCCTATATGTCAAAATCACCTGATCTTTATGTTAGCCCTCTTATTTTGAAAATATACATTTTGTGCTATGACTGGTTATTGTTATGTCAAAATCAACATTTCATATCACACTGATGGATCTTTTTATGAGATGGCTTGATCTTTTAAATATTTTTTTGTTTCATCACCTTTTAAATATTAACGGGTGGAATGATTTCTGGTTACATTTTTAAGTAATAAACCCAAAAGATCTTTCAAATCAAATTTTTATCCTGGTTAAGAACCAAAAAGATTTGATAGAATGTACTTCCTAGCAATAATAGATCTTGAGCTTAACATTACTTGAAATATACGTGAATTCAATATAAATTATAAGACAGCTATACTTGTAGGGCCCACATGTCCACCGTCCAGCTTCCTGACTAAGCCTTAAAAGCTTCCCAACTAAGCCTTAAAATTATAGCTGACACTGATGTTGAAAACCAAAACGAATAAAAATCGATATTAATTTAATTAAATAATAATATCTGGGCTCTCCTTATTTAAACTCTCACACTCTCCGACTAATCCCCTAAAACTAAAATAAGTATAAAACTAAAATAAAATAAGCATCACTTATACTAAAACAGAAGAACTGATACTTTACCATTATGATTTATGTAAGCACTAGAGCTAGAATTGTGGTTATAGAAGACGTACGATTGACTGAACATAATTAATTAAATAAACAAAACAAAATAAAGCTCAATCATTTGATAATTATAAACTCATTCTAGAGATGATAGCGAAGAAAAGTGTTTACAAACGTAGATTCAAAAAATAAAATTCTTGAACATCGTGCTAAAGAATCCGCTTGAGTATTATATGATCACATCTACTAATTTTTTCTATAAAAAAGTAATGGATTTTGCGTGATAATTCGAATAGTTTCCAAAAATGTTGAATGAAAACAACCTTACAAGCTCAACGCTATTTTGATACAATGCATCGCGTAAGAATTTTCAAATCTCAAATTTAGTTTTTCCCAAATCATTTTGTAATTACTGCGTAATGATGATACAAAAAGAAATAAACAAAATCAATGAAGTGATGGCCTAATGGTAGTACAAGGGGGTTGGTTTCTTTGTGTCCCAGATTCAAACCCTCATTAGTACAGAGAGACATTCTTTAAATAGGGATGAACTAAAGGCTAGTTCCAGGTACCGAAAGAGATTATGGGCCAAATGCCCGGAACTCCCACGATTTATAAAATAAAATAAATAAATAAAAAGAAAAGAAAAGAAAATAGTTTCGACGTGTCTCAATCAGATTCGCAGTTTTAGATTTGGTCATTGTTGATGTCGTAGTCAGCTCCTGGCACACGGCTATTTCATTACTCCAACTTCTACCTTACTACGTACGTGTGTCGGGTGTACCAGTGGGATCGTGTTCGTGCACTTACCCATTTTCTCCAAGCTGGAGACTGTTGGCTTCACTTACTTCCCAATACTTGCGAGGCAAAATAAAATAAAATTAATATATGAGGTAAGAAAAGTTCGTACGGATAATTGGAAAGGCAAGATCATGTGTTCTCACTATTTTAAGAGCTAAGCGGTAAGAAAAAATGCACTATGCGAAACTAGTGCGGTTACTATGGTTTGAGCGGTACGGGACAATATATGAATGGTGAAAAAAATAACATGCGGTGCGGTCTATATGTGTGAATGGTAAAAATGTAAAAAGCGGTGCGGGATATATATTTTACATAAATATTTTATAAATCAAAGATCAGAGTCAAGAAGATTGGACATCTTGATGTGAAACCCTTCATAAAAGCAAGCAAGCAGAGATTTACCGAGGCAGACGCTGAGATCGAGTACTCGAAATGGGAAGAAAACCTCAAGGATCCACATTGGCATCCATTTAAATGTGTGGTGACCGAAAACACAATGAAGGTTTGCTATGTCAATATTGAGATTCTTTCTCCCATTTGATTATTAATGATGATGATGTTACATGTGGTATGGTGCAGGAAGTGGTGGATGAAGAAGATGAGAAGCTTAAAATTCTCAGAGAAAAGTGGGGAGAAGAGGTGATGAAGGCAGTTAAAACTGTACTCGAAGAAGTTAATGAGTTCAATCCAAGTGCCCGGCACATTGTCACAACACTGTGGAATTCTGAATATGGAAGAACAGCTACACTAAAAGAAGCCATTGCTCACATGGTACATGAGAAGCCGAAGAACTCGAAGTGCCGTAAGAATTTGTAAAGAGTTTGATGTTTCTTGTTATTAAAACTCTCGAGCCCTCTTGTCATTGTGTTTCTCATTTAGTATATCGAAACTAAACGATCTCAACCCAAGGAATGGTTGGTTTGGTAAAATTTATGGCATTTCAGAGTCACACTTGCTTATTACTTAGCCTTTCTAAGAGCATTTCTAATGTATTACTTCATTTTTTTTTCTAAGAGCATCTCCAAATGGTGAAGTTTTTAGTGCAGTGAGTATATATACGTATTTGCATAACTTTATCTTCTTTTAAGTGATATGGATCTGAAATTCTATAACCTAGACTTGTTTTTCAAGTTTTTTATATTTTTATTAAAAACCGTTATACTCCTAGATTGTGATACATTGGAGATGCTTAGATGCACTAGTCAATTTTTTATTGATTTTACAATAAATTTAAGATATATTTCCAAATCTTTTCACTTTAGTTTTTGATTGTTTTTTTTGTCATCTGGACACTCCAGAGGCAAATTCCGCCTAAAATATTCTGAGACTAAAGACTAAAAGTTATACTATGGCCTTGAATGTTTAGAGTGTTTATTGGAAACACACAACGGGACCAAAAATATGTCACCAATCAGCTTTACTTTTTGTTTTTCTGTTTATTAAAAAAAAAATTAAAAAAAGCAGAAAACATATAACACTTACCGAGACATTTATTATTGAAGCAAAAAGACAAACACACCTGATAATTGAAAAGCAAGGGTTGAGGTGTGGTTTAGGTACCATAGCTAGTTGACCAATTTTTTTTTGTAATTTATTATATTTGATCAATTAAATAGTTTGTTATATTTATAAAATAAAACTTTAATTTTTAAAATAATTTTTTTATATAATATGATAATATATTATATTATTTTACTTATTTTTTTTTGATGTATTTTTAATTTGAGTTTAGCAATAAATATATTATTGTAAAATGGCAAATAAATTGTAATTTATAATTATATTAATGTCATTAATCTATTTTTATTTATAAAATATTTATCTAAAATATATATCCCGCACCGCTTTTTATATTTTTACCATTCACACATATAGACCGCACCGCATGTTATTTTTTTCACCATTCATATATTGTCTCGCACCGCTCAAACCGTAGTAACCGCACTAGTTTCGCATGGTGCATTTTTTCTAACCGCACCGCACTAAAACTGTACCACACCCCCTAAACCGCTTGTCCCGCACGGCTCCAACCGCTGTCACCATTTGAAGCCTATATGTCAAAATCACCTGATCTTTATGTTAGCCCTCTTATTTTGAAAATATACATTTTGTGCTATGACTGGTTATTGTTATGTCAAAATCAACATTTCATATCACACTGATGGATCTTTTTATGAGATGGCTTGATCTTTTAAATATTTTTTTGTTTCATCACCTTTTAAATATTAACGGGTGGAATGATTTCTGGTTACATTTTTAAGTAATAAACCCAAAAGATCTTTCAAATCAAATTTTTATCCTGGTTAAGAACCAAAAAGATTTGATAGAATGTACTTCCTAGCAATAATAGATCTTGAGCTTAACATTACTTGAAATATACGTGAATTCAATATAAATTATAAGACAGCTATACTTGTAGGGCCCACATGTCCACCGTCCAGCTTCCTGACTAAGCCTTAAAAGCTTCCCCAACTAAGCCTTAAAATTATAGCTGACACTGATGTTGAAAACCAAAACGAATAAAAATCGATATTAATTTAATTAAATAATAATATCTGGGCTCTCCTTATTTAAACTCTCACACTCTCCGACTAATCCCCTAAAACTAAAATAAGTATAAAACTAAAATAAAATAAGCATCACTTATACTAAAACAGAAGAACTGATACTTTACCATTATGATTTATGTAAGCACTAGAGCTAGAATTGTGGTTATAGAAGACGTACGATTGACTGAACATAATTAATTAAATAAACAAAACAAAATAAAGCTCAATCATTTGATAATTATAAACTCATTCTAGAGATGATAGCGAAGAAAAGTGTTTACAAACGTAGATTCAAAAAATAAAATTCTTGAACATCGTGCTAAAGAATCCGCTTGAGTATTATATGATCACATCTACTAATTTTTTCTATAAAAAAGTAATGGATTTTGCGTGATAATTCGAATAGTTTCCAAAAATGTTGAATGAAAACAACCTTACAAGCTCAACGCTATTTTGATACAATGCATCGCGTAAGAATTTTCAAATCTCAAATTTAGTTTTTCCCAAATCATTTTGTAATTACTGCGTAATGATGATACAAAAAGAAATAAACAAAATCAATGAAGTGGTGGCCTAATGGTAGTACAAGGGGGTTGGTTTCTTTGTGCCCCAGATTCAAACCCTCATTAGTACGGAGAGACATTCTTTAAATAGGGATGAACTAAAGGCTAGTTCCGGATACCGAAAGAGATTATGGGCCAAATGCCCGGAACTCCCGCGATTTATAAAATAAAATAAATAAATAAAAAGAAAAGAAAAGAAAATAGTTTCGACGTGTCTCAATCAGATTCGCAGTTTTAGATTTGGTCATTGTTGATGTCGTAGTCAGCTCCTGGCACACGGCTATTTCATTACTCCAACTTCTACCTTACTACGTACGTGTGTCGGGTGTACCAGTGGGATCGTGTTCGTGCACTTACCCATTTTCTCCAAGCTGGAGACTGTTGGCTTCACTTACTTCCCAATACTTGCGAGGCAAAATAAAATAAAATTAATATATGAGGTAAGAAAAGTTCGTACGGATAATTGGAAAGGCAAGATCATGTGTTCTCACTATTTTAAGAGCTAAGCGGTAAGCTAGTGAGCACTATGGTTTGAAACAATGGTACTATGGTTTACTATATGTGTGAATGGAAATGAAAAAAAAAAAAGCGGTGCATAAATATTTTATAAATAAAATGGGATATATATTTTACATAAATATTTTATAAATAAAATATTTTAATATAATTATAAATTAAAATTTATTTGGCATTTTACAATAATATATTTATTGCTAAACTCAAATTAAAAATATATCCAAAAAAAATAAGTAAAATAATATTATATATTATAATATTATATAATAAAATTATTTTAAAAATTAAAGTTTTATTTTATAAATATAACAAACTATTTAATTGATCAAATATAATAAATTACAAAAAAAAATTGGTCAACTAGCTATGGTACCTAAACCACACCTCAACCTCTTTTTTCAGGTGTCAGTGTTTGTCTTTTTTTTTAATAAAAAAATTTCCCTAAAATGTTATATGTTTTCTGCTTTTTTTAATTTTTTTTTTAATAAACAGAAAAACAAAAAGTAAAGCTGATTGGTGACATATTTTTGGTCCCGTTGTGTGTTTCCAATAAACACTCTAAACATTCAAGGCCATAGTATAACTTTTAGGTTCTGATTGGTGACAGTAAAAAAGCGGAATTTAAAGTGATATTCTCAAAACCACAAAATAAACACCAATCAATAAAATAATTTAAAAATTTATGGTTTTAAGAAAAAAAATTGCAGATTTTGAAATAGTCGCTTTGTGTCTGATGGATAAGAGACCGCACTTCAAAACCGTCCTCCGGATAATACCCAGCGGTCCAATTAAAAACGCAGTGGATAAAAGCTTTTTTGTTTTGCAAAATAAATATGTATTATTTTAATAATAAAAACACACTATAAATATGGTGCTTGCTCTATCTAATAATATATAACATCACAAACTCAACAAGAATAGCCCAAGCAATAATCTCTTCCTCCATAAGTAAGTTTTTCTTATAACAATTAGTTCATAAAATATAAAAATAATTAATATATTCTATCTAAATTGAATTAAAATATTAATTTATTTCATATAAATTGTGTTAAAGTATGAGTAGTTATCTAATTTAATAAACATTAGCAAATCTTATAAGAATATTTTTAAGTATTTTATAATTTAAGAAAATAGATATCTTTCTTCATATTTTTATTTAAACATAGTTTATATTCTACATCAGTTTATAGATAGATTGGTATACACATCATATATAATTTAAAGAAGAAATGTTTATGTTAGATTACAAATTTATAGTTATGTTTGTATATATAACCAATAATATGTGTTTTATTATATTATGTATCATGTTATTAAAAATTAGTAAAATTTTAGTTATACAAAATAACAACCTTTCATTAGCAATACTTTTACTACTATAGTTATATATAATTATATGCAAAAATATTTTAAATATGTATATGCACTATATCAGTATAAGTTATATATATATATAAATATATGCATTAAAGATCAAAATAATTATTTATTTATTTATTAATCAGAACATATGTGTATAATTTAAAAACAGATTTTTCGTTGTGGATAGCATACAAAAGTTAAAAATTGTTTTACAGATTCTATTGAATGTTATTAGTTTATTAAAAATTCTAAATTTTTTGTATAATTGTACAGGTTCAAAATTTATGTTTTAATAACAACTTATTTGCAAACATTTTTTTATTTTATTTATACAAATAATAATACATATATATGCCATTTTCAAACATATGACTTGTATTTATAACAACGTTTTTACTTATGTATTAAAATTTAAAAACCTTTTATGATCATTATTAAATACATTTTAGATCAAATAAACACTTCTATTAATTTAAATAAAACAATAATTTTACTATTAACTAGAAAACAAGATAATTAATAGTTTATCATATTAATTTCTAAAAAACATAAGACTAATTGTTGGATTTCATTGAATGTAGATATGTCTTCTAATCGTCGATAGAACACAAATTCTACTAGGCCAACAAATATAAATCGTCCCGCAGAAGTTTTAACTCTTCCCACAGAAACAATCCTCAGGGTAAATATTAGTTAACATTTTATTTTTAATTTAAATATTAATTAAATTTAATATAATAAGTAATATTATAATTTAAAATTTTGTAGAACAAAGACAAAGACAAATATAAATGGTCGTACATACAGGAAAAAAACATTAATTCAACTGTTCGACGAAGCAGTTACCATGAATAATTATACTCTTAAAAATCCTACTGCCATTAGTAGAGAGTATATGGTTGAAAAGTTCAATCGAGCGTTCAATATGAATATAACTTATGGTTTTTTTCAAAAACAAACTTGATGAGTTCAAAAAAAATTACAAGAGGTGGAAAGCTCTAATGAATTCAACTGGTATATCGGTTGATCCTGATACATCTATGATATATGCATCTGATGCATGGTGGAAGGAACGTGAGTTCGTAAGTATACATAATCCTTATACTCATCTAAAATTATATATTAACATTTAGGTATAAGATAATCTGATGAGTTTAAATTTATAGGGATGCAAAATAACCAAAGGCTTAAACCGAAAAACCTCCAGAATTTTGGGATGTAATGGTTCGATGTCTCATATTATATGATGTACAATCACAATCTCAATATTCATCACGGCAAAGAAGAGGACGTTTGGAGTTTGGAAGAAAAAATGGAGAATTCTTTCTGATTTTCCAAGATATAGTCTACAAATACAAAAGAGAGTGGTAATGGCTACAATGAGATTATATAATTTTATCAGAATTTCAAATTATTCAGATGCAGATTTTGCAAATATAATGTCAGAAACAGAAACAAACAACAGAGATTCTCAATCTAACTTAAGTGACATGGAAGCAGCTGAGTTAGCAGATGGAGGATATATGGCGCAAATAAGAGATAATATTGTAAATATGATATGGGAAAATCAAAGTACTCGGCGCAGAACTTCATAATTGTATAAAAAAAAATCAAAGTACTTGATAGTCTTTTTCTATTGTATTACACTTTCTTTTTTTGTTATTTAACGCTTTATTTGATTTATTTATATATATTTAAGAGACTTCAAATAAATTTTGGCATTTAAGGTTTATAAATAATATATAAAAATATTACTTCATAAATCTTAACTAAATAATTAAATTTATAATTACTCTAATATTATTAATATATTTGTTCTTAATTGTTTTACAAAAATTATTATTCCGCACCGCTTGATACTTTTTTTTACCAATCAAACATTTATTTTCTACCGCAAAATATTTTTTTTACCAATCAAACATTATTCCGCACCACTTATTTTTTAAAATCCGCAGTTGTCCCGCATAACATATTTTCCGGCACGTAACGCTGTTGAACCGTACCGCAGTTACAATCCGTTTTTTCTATATTACCAAATACGCTGTCACCATTCGGACCCTTAGTCTTTAGTCTCGGAATATTTTAGGCGGAATTTGCCTCCGGAGTGTCCAGATGACAAAAAAACAATCAAAAACGAAAAGATTTGGAAATATATCTTAAATTTATTGTAAAATCAATAGAAAAATTGACTAGTGCATCTAAGCATCTCCAATGTATCACAATCTAGGAGTATAACGGTTTTTAATAAAAATATAGAAAACTTGAAAAACAAGTCTAGGTTATAGAATTTCAGATCCATGTCACTTAAAAGAAGATAAAGTTATGCAAATACGTATATATACTCACTGCATTAAAAACTTCACCACTTGGAGATGCTCTTAGAAAAAAAAAATGAAGTAATACATTAGAAATGCTCTTAGAAAGGCTAAGTAATAAGCAAGTGTGACTCTGAAATACCATAAATTTTACCAAACCAACCATTCCTTGGGTTGAGATCGTTTAGTTTCGATATACTAAATGAGAAACACAATGACAAGAGGGCTCGAGAGTTTTAATAACAAGAAACATCAAACTCTTTACAAATTCTTACGGCGCTCCGAGTTCTTCGGCTTCTCACGTACCATGTGAGCAATGGCATCTTTTAGTGTAGCTGTTCTTCCATATTCGGAATTCCACAGTGTTGTGACAATGTGCCGGCACTTGGATTGAACTCATTAACTTCTTCGAGTACAGTTTTAACTGCCTTCATCACCTCTTCTCCCCACTCTTCTCTGAGAATTTTAAGCTTCTCATCTTCTTCATCCACCACTTCCTGCACCATACCACATGTAACATCATCATCATTAATAATCAAATGGGAGAAAGAATCTCAATATTGACATAGCAAACCTTCATTGTGTTTTCGGTCACCACACATTTAAATGGATGCCAATGTGGATCCTTGAGGTTTTCTTCCCATTTCGAGTACTCGACCTCAGCGTCTTCGAGTAAATCTCTGCCTGCTTGCTTTTATGAAGGGTTTCACATCAAGATGTCCAATCTTCTTGACTCTGATCTTTGATCTATCATCCGTTAAATCTCTCAATTCCTGCAGAAAAAAAAAACAGAGTTGTGAAACCCACAAAGCAAATCAAGAACATGAATAAACTACACTTATCTCATTTCTTTACATACAGTGATCATTGGTATAACGTTCTTTCACCAAGAGGGCACTAATCAAAGTGTTGGATAAGCTTCAATAGCTTAAGGCCCAAGTTATCTCTAACAAGTTGGTTAGGATAAGATAGGTTTGATAGAATTAGGAGTTATCTAGTTCTAATAGAAATAGCAATAGCAAAAGAGGTGCTATAATCCATATAAATATCAATGTTGAGTTGTGACATTGATTAAGAGTTTAAGGTGTTTAGTTTTGAGTTATTTTCTAAACATAATAAAGAGAGATATTCTTTATACTTGAGCTAAGAACAATCTTTGAATACTTTACAAAGCCTCTAGTTCTAAGTCAGAATCTTTATCCTCTAGCTCCTCTTCCATCTCCTTCAATCTTTTTTTAAGCTCTTCATTTTCCTGTTTCCAAAATCTCCATGTAAGCTCTTCATTTTCAGTATTCCCCTCCATGATAACCTTCAAACGCCAAAAGAAAAACACATTAGAATATCTTATATAAAATAGTATAACATGAACGATAAATGCGGAAGATGGCAAATATCTACATCCTTCACAATTTCGTCAGTTGGAGAATCAGGCAAACAGTTGTTTTTATGATCACCGGAGTTCGTTACTTTTTGCCGGCGTTTGAAACCCTAGTCAATATCAGATGAGAGCGAATCAACAGAAAAAGGAAAATAAAACCTTTCAACTTGAGAAATCTAAGAGGGAAAGCAAAGAGACAATGAGATTCTTGAGTTTACAAAGACTATTGAGCTTCCTTTTCGGTGATTTTGTTCTCAGGTTTACTTTTCACATATGGGCCATATAGTTGATGTATGGGCCTAACAAAATTATGTATAAATCATTTAGAGAAACAATAAACAAATTATAATATAATTTTAAATGTTTTATTCGGTTTAATCCGATTCTTCATTTGAACAAATTTAAACTTTTCGAAAGTTTTAAAATATTATAAATATCTAAACTTTTAAAAAGTTTCAACATAATATAAATATTTAAAACTGTCTCAAATATTATATATATTTAAACTTTCTTATTAATTTACATATAAATATACGTATTTTTATTTAAATATTAAGTCATCAAAATATTTTATTTAAATAACTAATACGTTAAATATATATTAATACATTTTTTAGAAACGATTATACTCTCTCTATTTTCCTTTAAAATCTTAAATTAAATTAAATTATTTTACATTAAAAGAAAATCAAATAATTTTAATTTTGTGGATCAAAATTAGGGGTCCAATCGTTTGATCTATGCATTGATCTATAGGTTGGTGTTTGAAACGATATGTCCAACCGACCAGTTCTGGTCGATTGGACCTTAAAAGGGTTGCCTCCCACTAAGCACTTCCTTTTAAATTCGTTTAGTTCGGCCAGTAATACTTATCACATATCAATGTGAATTTGTTAGTTTGTTTTTCTGGATTATAGAGAATTTATAAATAACGGATTTTAATATTGGACCTAATACAAATTAGTGCAAGGTCATTGGATTTACTATACCAACTGCGGGTCTAGATCGAAGTATAACACAAAGCAAAATAAATATATAAATTATAAAATATATAAAATAAAAAAATAAAGTATTTATAAACAGTAAATAAAAAATAGCAAGTTAAAATTACACATAGCAAGTTAAAATAATAAGTTAAAAATCTAGATATTTATAAACAATAAAAAAATATAAATTTATATGAAAACAATTGATCTGCGGTGTACCGTGGGTTCGAATCTAGTATAATATTATAAGACGGATCAGATCAGATTGGATATCCATGTAAGAACAAAAATATTATCCGGATTTGTTGATTTAAAAATTTTATTATCTGGATCCAAATCTGTTATGCCGAATATCCATATTTTTGGGACGAATATGATCGGATCGGATCTCGAATAGTTTATCCAAACCTAGAAGAATAAAAGTTTTTTATCAATTTAATTTGATTTTCTGGGGTTTTCATTATAATTATCAATTTTAAGAAATAGAAAAAATTAAATTAAACTATTTTATCAAAATAAAAAATAAAAATAAAAACCTCATCATAATTTTTTAACGGAAAATGTAACAGAGTTAATTGTTCCCCTAAATTTAATGACTATGCGAAATTATTAGCCACTTTGAAGGTTTATTGTAACAAATTTTCAATTTGAAAGTTTATTGTAGAAGTGCAAAACTTTGGAGGTTTAAAGTGGAAGTGGTTACCACTTTGAAGTTTTTTATGAGATTTTTCCGATAAATAATAACTAGGACGAATTAATTTTTTTTTTTTCTTACATCACTAGGAAGAATCAGCTAAAAGATATATATATTTTCCTATTGCT